>JAPYYT010001174.1:0-30744 GCA_030522565.1 Ceratosolen corneri
GCTGGGGTCGGTGGTTGGGGGGTTGGGGGTGTAGGGGGGTGTGGGGGGAGTCGATGGTACGGGGCGGGAGGAGGGAGCACCAGAAAATATAAGGGGAAAATAATAGAAATAAAACCTATGCAGTGACTAATCGGAGCTTGGTGACCACAGTAACCCAAGCAACTCCTTGCATTGGCCACTCATCATACTCAAAGTTTCATTATTTCATTTTTCTCATCCATGTTAAATGCTTATGTTTGTGTTTAAGTTTAAATTTAAAGTTCGAGTGCGAACTTCGGTTGTAGTTGGTTTTGAGTAACGCGTGCCCGTAAGTGGCATTTTCACTTCGTTCGGTTTTTTCGTCAAGTGGCACAACATTGCACATATGCCTTGATAATTCCCACGACTAATCGTATAAAATTTGTTATATAGGTAGTGCACGTGTATGAGCAATTGTTAGTCAAAAGTCAAAACAATGAGTTGGGTACAGGGAGAAAGGGTTAATGTGGTCGAAATAAAAGAAAAGCAAGCAAAGCAACATGGCAAATACAATTAAGGAAAATAAATTAATCTTCAGCTAAATATAATAAGCCATCTACTGTTACATCAATCATCATGTACTATACATGACATACACATTTTTTTTTTTTTTTTTTTTTTTTTTCAATATTCTTTCATAAAAGTAACTCATTTATATTCCATCAAACTCACTAATAAGTATTACGTGTACATATCGAAAATACGACACATCACGTCAATAAACTAAAATATCATTAACTTTATAGCCATGAAAACTTGGCCTGCATATGCACAATACGATTGAATGCAAAGATTTAAACGACATTTTAATTTCATCAAATTCAAGTTCATAATTAATTTACCTTGTAATCTTATTAGGCCGCATAAGAAACGGCATTAATAATATTTATATTACATAAACGGCGAAATTATTTATTCTAATCATTATTGTACTTTAAATAGCAAATATTTTCAACTTTATTCGATTTCAGTGACTTTTAATTTACACATTTAAGACTTTACAATATTATTAATTAATGCACGTCTTTAACTTTCAACTATAATATTACTATTCAAATGATCATATAACTAATTTGTTAGTTTTTACTATATTTTCATTTATTAATGTATGTAATTCAACTAATTAAGCATCTGAAGTAAACAAATATAAAATAACAAATTTAAGAGCTTATAACCAATTAATCCATAAATTTAATATAATTTATTTTATTAAAAAAATATATCTTGATAACAGGTGGTAATAAGATACAAACGTTGATAAGATCCAAACAAATACAATTTTAACAGAGTTCTGAAGATTTGCTAATCATTTGATATAAATTATAAAATTTTTTTAAGAATACATTATTTAAGAATATTTTATACTTGTGCATTTTTTCAAAAAATAAATCCCGTTATTATTCAAATTTGTACTTTTTCATTTAAAAAGTAAATCAATAATAATGTAAATTTATGTTCAGTAATTAAAAAATATCTCTTTGAATTTTTGAAATACTTAATAGATAATATTATGTGTTAAGTAACAAAAATACAGTGCTTATTTTACAGTGTTTAAAATCCCTTAAATAGCCATAAAATTAAATTATTTACTGCTAGATATTAATAACAATGAATTCAATCCAATTATTTATATATTAATCTTTTTAATTGTAATTATTAATAAATACAAAACATTAAGTTTTTATTATATATATATATGATTCGAATTCTTAAGGATATAAAGATATAAAGATGGACATAAAGCTTTTAAAATACAGTTTGCGAAATTTTGTACTTTATTTTTATTTGTCCACGTTAATAAGAATCAATCTCGGCAAAAGTAATACATTATATTTCAATAAACTTTCTTATTACGGATCAAAATAGTTTAAAATAATTTTTACTAATTACGTTTTTAACTATGAATTTGATTTATATATTTTTTTCTTATTGATGATCTAAGGATTAAATTTTGTCACTATTATTAATTTTCATCTTGCAAAATTGTATAAAATAAAACTTGCATTGTTTGAAGAAATATATAATAAATTTATAATTTCAATTTTCATTAAGCATTTTAATTATATATAATAAAAATAGTCAATTTTGTTAATTTTTAAAATAAAAATTAAAAAAATTAAAATGTCAAAAAACACTTGTTTTTTTTTTTTTATAGAGATTATTTATTAAATACTAATAAAATTACTTGCTAAAAAGAAAATAAATGAATGAAATTTCAATTGTAGAAGAGATCTTTGATCAATTATGCGTACAATAAAAAAAATGCAATAACCTCGATAGGGAATATTTGTTAGCATTTTGCAGAAACTTAATTGCTTTGACGAAATTACACTAACAATAAATTTTAATACCGTTTGCTAATTTAAATTTATTATATATTAATACATACAGATTTTTAATAAATCAACAAAAGTAAGCGTTTTTCATTCTTAAAAATTATAAAATATGGGCATGAATTTCTATTTTTAATAAAGTATAGTTTCCCACTAACTTTTATATTATAAAAGTATCTTTATTCATATATTAAGTAACACTTGTCTAAACACTCGATAACTTTATTTTATCAGAATATAGTAATTTCAACTTTGAAAGATAACTTTATTAGAAAATCATAAGTATTATAATATGAGATAGATTTAAGTAAGAAATATGCGAACTATCTATTAAAACAAAAATTTCATTATCTTAAAATAATTATTAGCATTGCAGGCAAAATTATCAAAGTTGAAGTTTTTAAAGGCGTTTAAATCAATTAAGGTTAGAATTTAAAATGTTTCAAAATAATTTAAAAAAAAATTCAAAGGTATATTAAAAAGTTGCCTAATTATTGAATTAATTATTATCAGTACATCGATATATAATAAAAGGAAAAAAAAAAAAAAAAATAAAAATGTACTTAAAGAACAATAATTTTAATTGGTGTATTTGTTTTGTGTTGTGTATGGTATTTTTTGGCATCAATTTCTTTTGTTAATCGATAGATTTTAATTAATGGGACATCATACACTAAAGTTTAATATACTTTTGTATGAGAAAATTCAAGAGGACAATGTCATTTCAATGAAATCCAATATATTTCACATTTAATAATAATATATAGACAAAATTTTTTTGAACTAACTAAATTAATGATTAACTTTTCTTAAATTTTCTCAAACAATAAATAAATATATATATATATATATATATATATATGTCTATATATGCATATATATGCATATATATATATATGTATATTTTTGTTTTTGTTAGCGGTTCAGACATATAACAGATAAAGAAGTTAATTTGAAAGAAGCTAGGTATCAAAATGAGTACTCACTATTATTAGCCATAAGATTCTCATGAAGTTTATCTCTCTGGTCTTCCAAGACCTCTCCCAAATAGGTAGCCACTTTACGAGTCACCTGCTCGACATAAGTGTCAAGCTTACCAAGATCATCCGATAGACCTACCAATTGATCTAAGGTTCCGACTTTAAGATCGGGAATGTGAAACTTGTAATTTAACGATAGGGAATTTTGTTTGGATGTTAGATTGTTCATTGTTTCCCATGTCTGTTGGCAAGTTTTGTCACCTGGCGCAGAAATCAGCCAATACTCGGTCATTTTGAGGCGCTCAAATTGCTCCTTGGTAGCACTGAAAAAAGTTATATAATACTGTACAGCTAGTAGTAGAAAATTAAATTTCAGTTCAAAATAGTCTACGATGCGCTCTCCAGTATTTATTGTTTCGCAGACAATCGCCAACATCCCCAGCCAGTAAATTATATTATTATTACCTTGACGAACTTTATAAGAGCTACACGATGCCATCTAACAGCTGTACATTATAATTATTATATATCTATTTCTTGCCAGCAGCAAATGCAACGCTTCTTAATAACATTCAACGCTCTCAATTATTTTGCGCCTCAATTAAGCACGTTACAAACATAAGAGGCACGTGCCTGCTTGGCATGCATAGCTTACACGACTAACTGCTTGCAATCTCTACCTCTTCTTAGCCTCAAGCAACTTTAACGTCCGACATTAAATTAAGCGATCTATAAATGTTAAATGAGCAATTGAAAGGCCTCGCTCGCGGAGCCTCCACTCGACCATCGCCAAAGCTCTCAATTTAATCGCGGGGGAGCCGAGCCCACTGTAAACAACCACCTGCTCAAGAGAGATTTTCCGCCAAAAAGGCCCGAGTGCCTATCATCAATAAGCGCATCGGCGATCAATAAGCAGCAGCAGCAGCCTTGGCAGCCTCAGCTCCGCGTCGACATATAAAACAGTTTTATTCGTCGATAATAATGGGCTCCTCTCCTCAATTAGGGGGCGAACTATCGCTCACGAAAGTAACGCCGAGGCCAATCGAGGGGGTGTGGCACACACTGCGACTCCTCGTGAATGTTACGTAAGCCGTGATACGTACGCCTTCCACGTGACTGCGATTAGGCGAGAGAATAACGCAACTCGAAGAGCGCGCTAAGACTTGACTTGCGCTCGGACTATCGATAACAGCGAGGATCGCGCGAAGATGCGCGGCGGCGCCCCGTGTTAACGTGCCGCGGGCATCTCGAGCAACGGGAGAGCCGACACGACGGCACCAGCCCGTCCTTGAGCGAGCGCTTCCGCGTCCCCGTCCAAACTCCCGACTTGGCGCCTCTCCTTCTCGAAAATCAATATTGAAGCGCACGGGCGCGCGCGCGACTCCATTTTATCAATCGTCCCTATATAATGCGCCGAGGCCGCGACACTACTAATGAGGGACGGGGCTGCCCAGCCGGGCAATAAGCTCTCCCTTTAAAATCCAAGGCCCACGGCCGAGGCAGCCAACTCGTGAGCGGGGCCGATGGCGTGGCAGTTGGGGCCCCCCCAAGTGAACGCCGAGGACGAGGAGCTGAGCAGAGCAGCCTCTCTATCAGCCGCGATACGCTTAACGTACGTCATTGTGCGCTCCTCGGCTTCTCGTCGTTAATTTAACCGCTAATTCGCCTGGACGAGGGTATATTGGGAAGGGCCGCGAATCACAGACCGTGTCTCACTGCCTACCTGGGTTGCGACGCTGATGATATTCGCAGACTCGACGATGCACTCGAGAGGACGACCCGACAACGTCCTTTCCGCGAAAATTCGTGAACTCGCTTCGACTTACTCGCTTCTCGTCAAAACCATCGTAGTCCCTCTCTCTCGCTCTCACACGCGCGCAGCGCTCAGCTTAAGAACCGCCTCACGTGATAAGAGTGCTGCAGTCTTGCGACCCACCCGACAACTAAAGCCGCTCGCTGGCCAAATATCCAAAACAGCTGACTACCGCACGCTCGCCACACCAACCCCACGGCCTTAAATCATCGGGTTCCTCCCCCAACTACTGCGCTCGCCTTCGCAAAGCCCACGCACATACAGACGAGCGCCAGTGACTTATGTCCGTCTACGATGTCTATTCGCTGCATAATCCATAATTCGCTGGCATTATCTGCCCGTAGAGTATCCCAATAAGTAATCGCTCCCTCGCTGTCTTATTCTCGTATTTTTTCCCGAGGTTGGCACGACCTCCTCAATGGTTAGCCTAATGTGCGTTGTAAGTTGCGGCTGGCGCATGTGTGCGAATACGTGAGCGTAGTGGCGCAGGCGCACGTCGCGCCTCTCAGCTAAACTCTGCGAGTCGTTGGAGGTTAGAAGGGACAACAACATTGGCTGACAGTTAATGCAATATTGGCGACGATTTGCTCGTTAAAAAGTTAATATTTATCGAGAGCATGGGTTGCGATGGAGGGACAATCCCAAGGCGAGACGAGCTCGTGAGGATAAAAAAGAAGCCCGAACAAGTATAAATACCTTCTTATGCGAATGCATTGATTGCCTTTATGTAATGTGTAACTGCACTTTTGTCACTTGATTATTAAATTCCGTGCTTACTAATTGATCACCGACATTGGCAACTTACGAATATTTCACATTATAAACGGCTATCCCTTAGAGCTTAATGCCAAGAGAATTTATAAACGCACGAAGAATCAATCTTATCCTTGCTTGCCATTCAATTAATTATCACCTTATTCTTTCATAATGCTCCTGAAGCATTGAATGCTTAAACTAATAAACTTGTAAATTGCCATTTCTACGTATTAAATTCCTATTCTCAATTGAAAACAATAAATATGATAATGTGCTTTTGATTAATAGAAAGATAAGGAAGCGGAATTGGCTTATCGTTGGAAGCATTGTTCTATTCGACAGCTTCCGCTACAAGCTCCTATTGTAGCGTGTGGCTTAGGACGATTGTATAGTAAGGAAGCAGTATTGGAAGGATTGCTCGATCGTTCTACGCTTTCCGAATCAGCAACTCACATTAAGAACTTAAAAGATATAAAAAATCTTAATCTCACTCCAAATCCAGCCTTCGATGGCGATATAGCAAAAAATGGCGGCTACATAGACGATGGACGGAGTCCATATATTTGTCCAGTTATTGGCTTGGAAATGAATGGGAAGTATAAGTTTTGCTTCCTATGGAATTGCGGCTGTGTAGTAAGCGAGCGTGCATTGAAAGAAATTAAAACCTATGTAAGTAATAAATCGTTGGAGTATTTTTTAATTGAAATCTTTTAAGGATTTGAAAATTGACATAATTTAACTTTAAGATTAATTGAAAATGTTTGTGACATAAAAACAATTTTTACGTAAAAATAAATGTAGAGCTCATATCAATAAAATATTATGTTGTCTTAATTATTTTAATAATATTTCTTTTCAATTCCTCTAGACTTGTCATAAATGTCAACAACCTTTTACCGACACCGATATAATTATATTAAATGCTCAAGATGAAGATTTAAAAAGTATGGAAGAAAATATAATTATACGTAAGGCTGAACGTAAGTCTAAGAAAAGATCGAACAATGCGGGTACTTCAACCGACACAGTAAAAGAGGAAGTATCGAATAAAAAAATTAAAAAAGAAAAGTTGGATAAAGTGCCAACTACGCACAATAAATTGAAAAAAGAGCCACAAGATCCAGCTTATGAGAAAGCTAAAGAAGATTATAGCGTTGCTCAAGATCCAACTGCGTCAGAAGTTTTGAAAAGTATCTTTACAACTCACAAAACTGCTTCGGAGCAGACTAGAGCCCATTGGGTTACATACAATCCATTCTATAATTAGTAAAATTATTAACGATAATAAAAACGTATACAAAAATATTCAATTTATTCTCCATTGTAAATAAAGTACTATATCTATATTTACAATTGTAATGTTAAATATTAAATTAGACGTAAATTTAAGTCGCCATCGATCATTAATAAAAGTATTAAGCAAATCAATAAAAATCTTTCTAATAATTAAGTTGTTTTAGAATTGTTTTATTATATTAGCAAATTTTTTATTTATTAATAATTTTGTCGAATTAGCTTTTTTATTCGATTTTTTAAAAAATAACACATACCCTATTACAATTCACATTAAATCTCTATTCTTTTAGTATTCCGAGACACTCGAAGACAAATAAAAAATTGGTAATCTTCATAAAATATTAGCTATTAATATTTTGTTTTTAATAATTGTGTGAATATAAATAAGTTATTATTAAGAATCGTTGACATTGAATAATGCGATGTAAAAAAATAAAGATTTTTCTTTAATAACAGCAGTCGTGTGTTAAGAAAAACCAATCTATGGAAATAAAAAAATCTTTCTTATAATAATATTGCTGGATACAACATAATCTCTGAAAATCAACACTTATTCAATTGTACTCTGTAGTGTAAGCATTATATAGTAAGCACTCTGCGTGTAGCAATTGCTTGTATCACTCTTTGCAGTCTGCCCACTGCTCTATTTCTACGAGATCGCTTTGTTGTGCAACAACACCACCGATTGAAAGCTATAATAATTAGTACAGTTAAAACTATTAATCCTAGTATGTATCCCAGGTGTCCAATTTTTATTTGGCTCATATTATCCACTTGTGCATTTTCTTCTGCTTTATAAACATTATGAGGCATCAGTGCGTCAATTTTTATTGCACCTCCACGCCTGGAATTCCACAAAAGGTCGGAATCTTGTGTTAACGAAACTGCAGAAATTAGAGAACTTCCAACCGATAGTAGCTTCTGAGATTTGTATAAAATACTGTCAACATACAAACATACATTACATAAGATCGTTGTCAATATAAAGAGAATTATAATTCATAAAAAAGAATTTGTTAATTACACTGGCGCCGTTTCGTTTAATGGCTCTGGGGTGGCTAATATTGAAATTGGACACGAAGGGAGAGGACGGTAATGAATGGTCGAACCTGGAGGTTCTAGTACTTTACTATGTCGATTTAAATGACTATCTGTCATACGTTTAGGAAGATCCGTTGTGTCTAAGGACATGATATTTTTCTTCCCTTTAATACGATTTTCTTCCTCGATAAAGACCGATGGTATTCGACCTGTTGTAGCATATTCCAAAATTGCATCCAACATCCAAAAGCACGCTAATCCAATAAAAATTGATATTAAAATGTTATCTAATTTAATTTAATAATAAATCAATCATCGGTTAATGCACAATTACGTTTATGCGAATGACTGTCGTCTATGCAGTTTGAATCTCCATATACTACGATTCTTCCGGAACTGCTCAACTTTGATTCGGTTTCCTGAGTTTTCCGAATTTCATTATTTTTAAAATTACTAACTTGTACAAGTCCCAGAATTGGTACATATCGTAAATTTCCTACTTCCGATTTCGATAATAGTTCTTCACCTTGATCTCGTAATTCCGCATGCATAAGAAAACCTTCACTGGGAAACCTATTATGCAGATAGTTTTTTTACATAATTAAACGCTCGGTAATTCGTAGTGTAATTTATAGAATAATTTTTTTCACCTCGTAATAATAGTGCCAGAAGCAAAAGTCACTGGAGAATGTTGTCCTAAAATAAATTGACCATCTCTGACGCTGTCACCGAAAGCAATACCCCAATTCTTATATAATAAATCATTTAAAGCAGGTACATTTGCTCCTCCTGTCTCTGGTATCCACCACTGACGAGTATTATCATCATAAAATTTAACCTGACGCATTACCGTTACATTATACCAGTCGGCGAATATTACTAAGGCTAGTCCTTCATCCACATCCTTTTTTAACTTTAAAATCTAAAGGAGAAAAGAATCAGTGCCGTTGTTCGTCCACGCATTAAAATTAACATTATCAATAAATAAATATATACATATATACATTGTTAAGTTACCTCGCTAGGAAAGAACTCTTCTTCGGTATCAACAATAAGTAAAGTTCCATAATTACGAGCATTGAAACATGTAAAGGGTGTTCCCAATACTTCAAGATAATATCCTGCATTACGCAAATGCTGATACATGTCCTTAAAATTCGTATGAATGTGATCTCCATTCCAATCAAGTGGATCATTTTTGGCTTTCAAATTATCACGAGGGAAATACCCAGGAGGATATCTTAAATTATGGTATTGATCCCACAAAATTCGTTTGCTAATAAAATTAAAATAATTAATTCATTAATCAACACGCAATTATACTGGCACAGATTAAATAAACAACAATTTATGCGTAAAAGTATAATATTTCTTCGTCTTTATTTTCTTTTTTTTCATTCATTTCAGTCTTAATTATTTTGTTTCTGTTTCACTCCAACTTTAATATAATACAATGTCTATAAAAATTGATTATTACTTATTTCAATGATTACTAAATATTGCTATGTTAATGACCATGACATTATCCAATTTTTTTTTAATGAGATTTTAAAACTCAAAGAAATTCAACACTATGAAGCACAATTTTCAATATAACATAATTCTATTTTTAATGAAACTTATTTTGTAAAGCACATATTTTTGCACCACAAAGACTTATTTTTATACAAGTTCATACTAGATAAAAGTTAAAATTATTTAAATAAAATTGACCAATTGAAATTGCAGGAATAGCACAATGAAAACAATGTAAATAACTGTGCAGTCAACAGACAATTTGTAGAAATATTAATTTTTTTGAACCTACAATTAATGAATTGTGACATTTTTTTAATGCTAAAGAATCATTAACTTACTGACGTGGAGGAGTAGGTATAATTTTAGCTTTCAATGGTAATTTAACGGTTGAACTTCTCGGTCTTTGTTCGCTATTGTTTGGTGGTGATTGTATGGTTAAGCTAATATGTCCTTTTCATAATATTAAATAAAGATTATTTAATGTGAATTATATTTGAAAATATGAATATAAGAGTTTAAGACTTTTAAAGAGAAAATGTACCTTGAGCAATGCCTTGCCAATCCTTGGAACTAGCTGGTACAGTAATTGCTACTGCCAACCATCCAGACCAAGGCCAAAGAATATCACAGTGCGTTAAAGAAACATCAATACGTTCACCATTATTATCACGAATGTATGGATGCCATGTCAATTCAGTAACGCGGCCAGAAACACCTAATCCATTTATAATAGTTACATTAACTATAGTGGGCATTCCTGTATAATATATTGCTTGAGTACAATACGGCCACATGTATTGACATTCTGTTAAATCTATGTAACTATGCATCATAAAGTTTATTGAGAGAGACAACATTAAATACTATTAAATGCATAATATCGAATAAAAAAAAATATGTACCAATTAAAAAAATGTATACTAAATTTATGTCCTTACCTTGGACTAAGAGTTGCTCTTGGAGTATATGAATGTAAGTAATGAAACGCGCTTAAAAGATCTAGACGACCTGCACCTTGTTCAAACATTCCAATACCAGATAAACGCTGAGCTGTTGCTAGTAAAGCTTGCTTCATACTAGCAGGAGTAATCTTTAATAAAAGGAGACAGAATAAATGCATTGAATTTTTGGATAAATATTAAACTTTAAGACATTATTGGGTAGGCTAAAAGTATAAAAGTTTTTAATTAACTTCAAAGCTAAGGATTCAAAATATTTTTAAATACAAACGATTTAAAAAGTAAACGTAAAAACTTTGGCTTATTTAAATGAAAATCGCTTGAAACAAAAACACGCGTGAATTTATTATTGATCTAAAATTTTAATTCTTAGTCGTGAAAAAAATACTTTATTTTCTCGCGGCACTGAAATTTGAAATACTTTATTCTAATGCTTTGTTTACCTTTTGCTCAAAATTTATAGAATTGTTAGAATTAATAAAGCCACTAGCTAATAAAGCTACTGCCCCAGCAACGACTGGGCTAGCCACTGAAGTTCCCGATAATGATTTACAACCACTTTTTAAAGCTGATCCATGAACCCCGGATCCATAAGTAACAAGATCAGGTTTGAGTCTCCCGTAGCCTGCTGGTAGTTCCCATGTCGTCATTCCACGAGATGAAAACTTCGCTATTTGATCTTCCCAATTAATTCCACCAACACCGACAACATCCATTTGATCGGCAGGATTATTTAAAGTACTAGAATTAAATTAATCGCAATCACTAGAATATCTTCCAACGCTTTATTTCTATAATTTTTATATATTTACCCATAAAGAGGCCCATCATTACCGATAGCTGAGACCATAATAACACCATTGGCAGTAAGCTCCCAAACTTTATCAACAAACGGATGATCCATAAAATCAGGTCCACCAATACTAAGATTTAAAACTGTTATTTTTGCAAGTATTGCATAATTAAAAGCATCGAGAAACCATGAAGTATAAGACACCTACAAATAGTTTATAATCCCTTTTATTGAAATCAAATGTCAATTAATTATGAGTAGCTTATGTACCTGAGCATTTGTAAATACTCGAAATATATAAAGATCAGCGTCAGGAGCAAAACCTAAACATTCTTGCGAAGATGCGATAACACCTGCGACAAAGGTCCCATGACCAAGACCGTCTTCAAGAGTTTTCTCATTTGTCCAATTGGTGCGTTCTTTTATTTTTTTAAAATGAGGATGACTTGCAGCCAATCCAGTATCGAATATCGCTACCTAATATTATGATTATATCTCATAAGCTTATTATATTATTCATGAATATTTATTATTAAATTTATTTCTAATTACCTTAACTCCTTTACCTGTAACTCCCAACTTCCAAAGAGTTTCAGCTTGCAGTACATTTGTAATTTGTCGAGGGATTGCACGCATTAACTTTCTAGATTTATATTGCTTAGATTGATGCCAAAACTGCTTATTCTAAAATTTACAATAAGATATTTAAAAGTTACAATATATATATGCACACATACGTTTACTAATTACTAAAAATATTAAATAAATTAATGTACATTGTTATTATTAATTTTTCTTCTAAAACTTTTGTATTCAGGAAAAAATTCATCTTTATCACTTTTCACGTACTTTAATGTTCTATGAACTAATTTTTGAGAAGTTATTCTTTGAATTAAAGGGTGACTTTTTAAGGCATCAATACCATTTTGTTTGCTATTTTCTTTAATCTGTATTATATCGAAATCACTTGGATATTTTGTAGCTAGATTATCTCTAGATATAATCTTCCAATCATTCACTCCAGAAGAAGAAAGTGCAGCTTTTATAAAATTTGCACGTGTTTTTTTTTTATAATATCCGTTGAATGTAACAATATACTCACTATCAACAATTTGCGAAGAAAATTTAATATTTATACCCTGAGTTTTGTACGATGAGTTAAACAAATTTATATCATATTTAAAACGTGATATAGAATTTGTCTTATAACAATAATTGGTTTTGCTGAGAGATTGTTGTTGTACTAAGTTCTGACATATTTCAATAGTATTATATAATAATAACAATACTGAAACGCGAATCCAACAAATCCTTGGCTTCATACTATGTATCAAACCTTTCGATAATAAAAGAAATAGTATATAGTATTAATTATAATTAATTAAAAATTTATGCAATATACTAATAAAAATAAAATTAAAACAAAGTATATGTACATATATATATATATTTAATGAATTTAATGAATTTACTATAAGAATAATATTTTTATTTAGTTGAAAGAAAAATGATAATTTTAGCATTGAACTACTGCCATAATATAAATAGACATTGATATTTATAAAATCTATACAATTGAAGAAAATCGTTAATTTTAAAAATAATAATTAAAAGAAATTACAAAATCAACTGGAAATTCCTGATTTATTTCCTTCATTTCATATTTGGTAACCTAAATCTTTTCTTCTCACCGTCTGTTTTCCTTAATTACACTCTATCGCCCAATCAATTTCTTAATATCAAATGTTTTCTCTACTAAAACGTATGATGAAATTAATTTTCAACATAGGAACACACATTTTTTTGGTTGTCATAAATTTTATTGCTTTATGATATAAAAGTGGCAATTCTTATTTGTCGAATAATTTTGGTCGTTGACGTTAGAATTTGGAGGTGGAATGTATGCAGTATGTTCTATTGACAATTAGAAATCACATGGATTGACGTGCACCTGTGCATGTGTATATTGTTGACAATGATACAACCTGCGGTCTCATATATACACGCATATATATATATGCACACGCGCGTGCACGCATATGCATCAGATGTGTGCGCGCATATATGTACATATATATATATATATAGATATAGATACGCTTGGGAAACAAGAAAATGAGTAGCGGTGACGTAGTTGTGTGTATTAGAGTCAGTAGGAAGCGACGTTGCCAGTTTTTTGCCGAAAAGTTAAAGGCTAGTTAATAAAAATCGGGCGGCTATTAAATTGAATTAATTTTTGCCATATTTTTAAAAGTAAAATGTATTTTGAACAAATTAATTTAATGGCGAGTAAAATTCAGAATCTTTGGATTGAAACGTTCAAATGACGAGAGTTGAACGCTCTTTATATTTTAAAAGTAAATTAGGTAATTGTGTATTAGAACTAATCTTTACGATATTTATATCGTATTACATTTTTATATATTTATTTTTACTATTGCCTTAGTAAACATTGAATCCTGTTTTTTTTTTTTTTTAAACAAAATTCCTTAGATTTACTATGGAGTTTATGAAATAAAAATACATTGAAGTTTTTCATTACTTTATTTTTCCAATCAAAGTTGAAACAATTCGCAAAAGGTAAAAAATCAACGCAATAAAAATTATATGAAATTTTCACAATTAATTAATTAATAAAAAAATATTTCATAAGTAATATAGAGTGTTCTAAATTAAGTAATATATCAATAATTCTTGATAAAAACTGTCGATTATACATTTTTTAAGTAGGTACAGTAGTTATAAAAAATTACTCCGATAGCTCAATAATAATTACAATAAGATAATAAGAATTATAAAATAAATTACTCACGTTTTTTTATATATACAAACATTGATTAAACTTAGTCAATATTTGACTGTCTTACAACATATCGGTAAATCGGCAAAAATATTTTGTCATTTTAAAACGCTTAAGAAATAACGAAATCTCAAACCTATTAAAAAAAAAAATGCAAAAATATAAAATATAACTTATTTGACAATGAGCAGATCTACAATGACAGTGTACACACTTTTGTTAAAATATACATTAATTTATCTTTTTACTTTATTTGTTTCATTTGAATTTATTTTTTCAATACAAATTGTTTTTGTAACATTCTCATTTCTCAATAAATTTCGTAATGTACGTTCCCTTCAATCAACACTACCGAAAAATAAAATTCAAAGTTCCGATTCAATTTAAATAAAAATAATTTACGCCTTTATCAAATCTATTTTTCTAACTTTAAATCTATTTTTTACTTTTTTATTTGTGGTCAATGTATGATTAGTAATTTTAAATTTAAACAAATTGCATATAAATATAATCGGTAAAGGGTGCCAGTATAGCGAGAAGAGCATTGTATATTGATTTTCATCTAATTAAAATTTTCTATCAATGCATTAAAAATTTATATTACGAACTTTTACTTAAATATAAATTAAAAATTGAATAAAAATAATTTTACAGCTCTGTGTAATATAACATATTTTGGTCACTCGGACACATTCAAAAGATGCGTGCATTTAGAAAAATGATTAAAAGTTTAGTGAAAAGCTTAGGAAACGGTAAAAGATAAGAAAATGATACGGTGAAACCGAATACACGTCTTATCAGGTAATTAAATTTATATTTATAATTTATTCTGTTTTTATACTAATATTTTATACTTTTCTAGTATCTAATCATGTTACTTTATACTATTAACGATGGTTTATTTCTTATTATTTAATATTACATACACATAGATATATCCACGCTTATTTGGTATTTTTATTGCTTAAACAGATTATTCTTACAACATTGTTTTGGGTTTAGATTAATATTCTAAATTTAATTAACTATCGAATTATATTAATAAAATTCCAATTAAAATTGTAAATTAAAAGTCGATATTTCAGTGGCATTTTATGTATGCGTAAATAATCATGTCTACGTAGGTTTGATATGTAACAATTACTTTATGTCGGCAATTAGGATGCAAACTCTTCTATAATTAGTTGATATGCAATTATGAAAATAGAAAAGTCATTGAGTTGATTTTATATTTATATCAAAGACGTACCGATAAGTATAGAAATAAAATTTATGGGCACACCTTGGAGAGAAGGAAACAGATTCTTCCTGAACGTTAAATTAAAGTATATTTTCTTATTAAAAAGATTATTACTTCTTGACAATTTTATACATTTTTGTTATATCCTATTTTTGAACTTGATGCACTTGATGGATGACTTATCAGTTCTATCTTCGCTATTTATACGTTTGCGCATTTGATAATACAAAAATTGTAAATAATTATTGATCTATACGATTAGAATAATTATTTGTAAATTAATTGTGCGTCTTCTATTTTTTCTATTTTTACTTATTTATAAATTTATAGCAATAGTTTCAAAAGACGTTAAAGATGTTAATTTACTTTACACATCAATTTATAGAATTCATGTTGATTTTTTATTTAATAACAACAAAACAACAACCATAACAACAATAATGATAATGATGATAATGATGAAATAACAATAACATTGTTTTGTAAATAATAAATTTTATAAATTGTACTCAAGTTTTTTTTTTATAATGATAATTAAATGAATTTATACTAATAATAATTTTACGCGCTATTCTTAAAATTCTAAAAAATGAATTCTTTTTGCCATCTTGAAATATACCTGCCCTTACAATATTGAAGTAACATATAATATAATACTCTCTATTGATAAATTAAATAATTAAAAGTTAATATAATAAAAGAAAATTATATATCGTGATACTTGGTTTCCTTAATTTCGCGTCTTTCAGCTCATATTAATAAAATATATCCAACAGTAAATTGAAAATTTCGTTTATACAAGATTTTACATTGGATTGTCTTGTTAATTTTTTGATGGATAAAAATAAATTTTACGTGTACTAATTAAAGTTTTATATTTATTTATAGGAAAGTGTAATAAAAAAATGATTTTAAAACTGAATTATTTCATATATATATTACTTTTAATAAAAAACAAAGTTTTTCATACGTACTTTTAAACTTAAATTTTATTTGAAATTAAATTTATAATATGGATGTTAACAAATAATAATTCGAATTTTGTCTAATTTTAGTTTTGTATTATTGACTATTAGGGTTATTAATATTATTTATTATATGTTTAACGCTAATATATATTGTAGAAGTTTTTCATTTTATAGGAGAAAATTTCATAAGTCTTTTCCATAGATCGAATACTCTGTTCCACTATATAGCGCCGATAAAAAGTTATAAATAAATTAAAAAATATTTTCATATGATTATTTGTAATTATTATTATTATTTGCGTGCAATATACTTTTTTACAATCATCACATTTTGTAAAACTATATGCATATTATAGAAAACTTATCGTCAAATTAATTAAATTTTTCAATAATTTAAAGGATATTCATTCTTTTTTTAAAAACAATAGAAACATTGTATGTTATGTATATCTTATATTAATTTTTTATTTGAATTTATTCATCAATAATTCATATAATAAGTTTTATACTTTTCATTTTATGGCAGAGTATATAATTTGGAGAGCATTTAATTTTTATTTTAAAAAATTCATAAAACGTTTATAGTCTGTTTTCTAAATGTTCGAAAATGAAAACATCTTAAAATAATTTTAATGATTGAATAAATTATATTTTTAAAAAAATTTTTTAATAAATCGATCGTATAGGTTTTAAAGCTTAGACATTGACGTTTGAATTTTCCAGAAACAATTTATTGTAGAAGTAGTTGAATAAATTGTATGTTATATGCTTTAGAAAGTTCAATTTATAATTTTAAATTCGTACGAGCATTATTTTTTGTTATCTGTATAATTTATAAAACAATATTTTTATATTTATGATTATAAACCTTATAATTTCAAAACAACAAATTATAATACTTGAGTAAAAAAAGAAAGGCACAATGTTATTCAGCATAGTTTCTTATTTCTTGAGTGAAAATTACTTTTAAAATGCCAAATAATTAAAATGATCGAGCTTTTTTATGCAATAAAACATATTCGTTTTAACCTGTGAGATTGGATCTCATAGACATTTGCCAAAGTTAATTTATTGTATAATTCGGATAATCTGTAGAACTTAGAAACTTCATCGTGAAATTTTCAAATACTTTGATTGATTACCATACATTGAACTTGCATGCACTTAGCATTGCGCATAAAATATTGAATTCGATGGCCTTATTACATTACTATATGTTGACATAATAGTTACTATAGCAACAAATTATTGTAAACAAATATGGCCACGAATATCAAAATTCAAGCGGATATCACATTATCTGTTTTTAAAAAGAAAAATGCATATTAAGGGGCGTTCTTTTTCAATTGCAATTCAAATCTTGAGGTATTATACAAATCTTATGTTTGCAAGGTGAGAAATTTACTTTTTTTCATAACATTATAGTAATTAATTGTAATAAAAAAAATAACCAATACAAACAATTAATCAAGTATTTATTTATTAGTTTATAACATGAAAGATAATAGTTTGGCATTAAAGAGCGTATTAAAAGAAAAATAAAATAATATAATATATATATATATATATATATGTATGTATATATATATTTATAGACTCAAATACACATTTTATTTTGTAAATAAAATAGATAAAAAAAAAAAAATATATATATATATATATATATGTACTTCCAGTTAATAAAAATTGTACGAACAAAGCTTCTGATATATTACCAGCAACTAAATAACTAACTCAAGAATAATAATTCATAATTATCAAATAATTAAATTAAGATACAACGTACATCTAATTTAAATGAAATAATGTTTAAGTTTTATAGAATTTTATTACTCAAAACATTTTCAGAAATAATATTGTCACATATGAATTATTATACATTTTAATCAATGTAGTGTTCAACGTGATAATTATATATATGATTTATCAAGATAAAAAGAGATATGACATTATTTGAAGTAAATTTGTAAAGATAATAAATTTAGAAAGACATTTTAACACAAGTACACAAGGTACAGTAAAATGTCGATCACTTTATTCGCTCAATAATAACATTTAATAATACATAATTTAAACGATAAACATATTCCTTGTAATTTTTACATGACATGATCGTTACTTGATTCAAGATACACTTGATTGTAGGTACAATTCTAAAATTTCATTTATAGTAGGCAACTATTGTGTGTTGTATATAAGATTTGCAACATTTATTTTTGTAGTTTTATCATAATTTATACAAGTAATAGCAAGTCCCTGCAAAAAGACTCCTGTTTTATTCTGATGTAATCTGAATTAATAAGGTCAACAAGTTGAGCGCTTTGAAAATTGGATGTCGTTTAACGACTAAGTTTAAATATTATGTAACGCATATTGAATCTTATGTGTCAAATTGAACGCTATTGCGTATCCATTCATCCATCCCATTAACATATGTACACAATACCCTTTCAACGCAAAATGTGAACAGATTAAGGCTCCAGCAGGTTATAGGCTATCTTCTACAATGTACAATCTTTTATGTACTTAGTTTTATTCCTTTTCCCATGTCAACGTCTGGCTGTGCAATGCTATGGTAAGCAGTAGCACCAAAAGAGACTACGTACCACTTCTCTACTTGGCACAGAATTATTAAATGTATAAAAGTTACGATACAAAATAGCAACCTTATGTAGCAATTGTTTAAGAAAAGTATAAACAGTATAAAAGCGAAATTGAGAAAGTGTTTAGGATTGCGACAAGAAATGAATTTCACTCGTAAATTTAATAAAAAGACATAAGTGTATTAATGATTGGTATTTTCTAGGATCGAAATTCTATTGTTTATGTACACAATACTAGTGAGCAAAATATGATATTCCGTTCATTATCAAGACCGTGATGTATCTTGCGTTTGAATGTGCACTTTTGAAACTTTGAACAAGATTCTTGTTTCACCCAAGAAAGCATTATTGTTATATAAAATATCCAAGTAAACTGGCTACTATTTGACCGGGTAGTCTTATCCTGTGCAGTTTGACTTTTGAAAATTGCTAGGATTATTGGATCTGAGGTGCCGAATAGTGCACGAGTGAGCTTGGACCAAACAGTTTATTACATTTAGTAATGTTACATTTGCCCCCATGTAATAACACCTCCAGACTTGGTGCAAACAAATTGCGTTTTTATAATTACTTCTCTTAATAATATATAAAAAATCTAGTTCTATTGACTTTTGAGTTCCTTGCCAATACTGTACGATACAATTTTATTCCAGTCGATTTTTGTTCGCATGACAGGTAATTGTCTGCGCAGTGCTTTGAAGGTCGTGTCGGACATTGTTTGATAATTTTCAGATATTGCTGTCTGATAATCATTTTCTGATTCCTGGACAAGCCGTATTAATTCCTTGGCCGTTTGTTTTTCTGACGATATCGCTAAGCTTTCTTTAACCTCTTTGCTACTAACCAACTGAACATTACCATCTTCGTAATAATGAACCTGAACCTTTAAGCTTCCCTTTAATTCGGCAGTACCCGAATTGGTACTAAAACTTACTGTCCACACTGAGCGCCAACGTCCGTTCCAAAAGTTTTTTGGCTGAAATTGATGATCTTCTATGCAGGCCGTTAGGGTAATATTTTCTGTAATCCAGTTATCGAAGGCATTCATTGAAAATGATAAATTTCTTTGAAGATTTTTATAAATAAGAAGAGCTGTAACCTTACCTCCTTGGCTCTTGGCAAATACAGAACAAGAGCCGTGTCTATAATGACTCTGCGTATAAGCAAATATCTCCTCCTGTAACGCCGACCTCCATGGCTCTGCCATTGCGTCAGTTTCGTAGGGCTCATAATCTTGCGCCTCCTTTCTCAAGTGGTCATACTTAAAACTCTGCTTAGTACGTGGATCATAAAACCTCTGATTGCCCAGGTCATTGTATTCTGTTATAAGAACTGGATAATCACTACTGTCGATCTATTACAAAAATTTTACAATGTAAATAAAGTAATTGCAGGCGCTAAAGGCATAATTAAAATTGCGATTTTATGCTCGACTGCTTGAAGTGAGCCTGCTCATGACAGCTATTAATATCAACAACAATATCTAATCTAAAGGCAAATCGCTCACTAAAGTTCGCTACAATTCACAGAGATAAAAAATACCGTTGGCATTACCGTTGGCAAAAAAAAGGTATGCAAGGAAAGTTTTTTAAAATATTCGAGGCCTAAGAAGCCGGAGGAGCACGAAAATGAGGAAGGTCGTGTCGTTGTGTATAGTCGATCTCGACTCCGAGCGAATGATTTCTACCTTAACAGACATGAGCTGATCTTTGTTATACTGAGCGAAGGCCCCAGAGGCGCCCTCCTTGAGGAGGTTGTCGTTGTTGAGCAGGATTCGCACATCGTTGAAAACCTCGTTGAACTCGCCCGGAGGCGAGTGCAATATAAAGTCCGAGACTATTCGGACTTTTTCCTGGTCGGGAATCACATCTCCGTCCGCCGCCATCTTGCCTTCGATGGCCACTGCCACCATGAGCCAGCGACACGGCCTCAGTCACAGTACGTGCCAGCGTGTGTGCCCCTCCCTCCCTCCAACGCCCTCCCCTCCGCCCAATCACGTCGTCGTCCTCCTGCGACCGCCGCCGCCGCCGCCGCCACATCTTCCACCTTCTCCACCTTCTCCACCTCGCCCCAAACCCGCTGTCTTGTAACCCTCCCCGTCCCGCCGCCGCCACCGCCGCCGCCGCCCCCGACAGAGCAACCTTTTAACGAACGCGCGCCCTCCAAAAGTCCAATAATTTTTTAAGGATGTAACATGCTAGCAACCGAGGGCTCCTCCTTCGCATTTCCCATCGGTTCTCTATCTCATCCACCACTCATCCACCTACCGCCACGGCTCCTCTTATTTATTTATTTATTGGTACTTTATGGCTGATCGACTTCACTTTCGTTGCATTTTCGACCTAGAAACAAAACTCGTTGCCGATCCACGCTCTCTCATAATGCCGCATCTTCTTTCAGGTAAGACGCACTTGATGCCCCAGACAGACGATGACCGATCATCATTCGGGTAGGGACCTTCATCCCGTGAAAGAGGACTCGTCTCTCGACACCTGCCGTTGCAGCATAGGTTTGCAAATTCTAGTATTACCAGTTAATCAAGAACTACTACCCCTCGAATCCGTCGTATTTATCATCTAATTATCATGATCAATGCTTCGCGCACTCTAATGATAAAATGTATAATTGCCTGGATGTCATTGGGCCGATCTCTTGGCTCCCGCCTAACATCCCGCACTCAATAATATTTTGAAAGCCCCTTAGCGATTTGCCCAGCTTTTAAAGCCCCATGAGACATCAAAAGTGTGACAATAAAATAATGAAAGATCCTAGGGAGCGGCATATTGTGTGCAAACTCGATCGCTACGAGCTCGAGGACAGGTACTTGCGACTACTCGAGGAGGTGCATTCGCTCAAGAAGCTGTCCAACAGCCAGGAGGATAAGATCAAAAGACTCGCCACTAAATTGATGAGATACGGAGTGAATCCACGCACTTGCATTGCCAATATTGACGTTACCAATGACCGTGAAAGACTTTTACATTTGGAAGCCGAAAATTCCAAGGTTATTATTGCACCTGCCAATTAATAATGATTTAATAAAGTCTCGTCTCACCCCGATCGCATTAATTAACACTGCCGAACCTTTACATCTAACTTTGTAACCCCGTACCCTACGAGAATAACGGCATTATTTTCATCAAATTAGCTGAGAAACCAAATGTGCATCCTTCGAAACCAACTGGTGAATAATAAGATTTTCGCGAGGTCGCCTCCTCGTATTCGTAGACTCGGTTCGACTTCAGGCTTAATGTAAGTAGCAATTGCACTCGTTTTTTACATCTAATTTTATGATAAAACTCTGTAGCGGAGAATGGGCCGAGTTTCGTAAACTATTTCTCGTGCGAGATATTAATTTGTTGTCACTTCGTAATAAGAAGGACGGCTTCAATTTTATATTCTCTATATTGTGCTGAGTTGTAAATTTTAGAGTATGCGCATTGAGCGTAGAGATAAAGCTGCCGAGAATATGAATTTTATTATAAACGAGTCATTTAATAATTTTGGTGAGCGTAAGACAGTGAACAGTACACAAAGTTAAAAAGTTATAAAGTTCTCTCGGTACTTTGTTATTTATAAGTGGTGTTCGAGGAAGCCAATGTTGGCTATATTCCCGATGCTATTGCAATGCAGTCACTTCTTGATTTAGTAACTTGATAAGGAATTTTTCAATTCCAACGATATTTTATACAATTTTTAACATTGCTTTTACATCGCAATCAATTGCAATAATTTCACAGAGTGCTTAATAATTAAATGTGTCGTCAATTTCTCCCTCTCTCTCTCGCTCTCTCTCTCTCTCTAATGTGAAATAAAGTACATAAGAGCAATAATAATGCTTGCATTTTAAATGCAAGTTGGGAAAGAGTTGAATTAATAATGAATTTTGTTAATTAATGATAAATTAATAAAAAATCATTGGGCTCGATTCCAAGTAATATTAAGAGCGCCTCGGATATTAATATTAAAGTCCCGGGGTAGTGAATTAACGCACATTAAACAGACGGGCAATTGATTTAACTAGTCGATTAAACTTAAGCAATAAATCTCGAATCAAGAAAAATTGGCCCGTTTATCCCCTATAGAAGAACACTCGCGAACACTCGAACCCTTGGATTTGGCTTCAGCAATATCAAGTGTTGAGCGCCGATTTATTTTAGTACTTGTCGGAGCGAAGGCAGCCGACCGAAAGTTCCGCCTTGTCAGTGCATCAACATTCGGCCCGGAAACGATGAAAACGACGCTCAAAATTATTCACTCAAAATGCAGGTACTTCCCCCATCACGCGTACTCTCGAAGCTGCGATTATATATCAAAGATATTAAAGAAATCATTGCTCGCAGGAGATAGAGAAGGAGAAGAAGGAAATGTTATCTCGCATCGGGGATCTGGAGGCGGAGCTCGCGAGCTACGTGTCTGGGAATCAGCGCGACAAGGTTGCCGAGAACATCGAGTACATCCGAGTTTGGCGACAAATGCAGCAACAGAAGGAGAAGCTCCTTGCCACGCAGAGCGCCAACGAGATGCTGAACGAGCAGATAAGCCAGCTGAAGAGCAGCCTCGAGGAGAGTAACAAGTGAGTAGGCGATCATTATTAATCGCAGCCGCTTAACATTGCCGATTGTGGGCAGGAATAACGCGGAGGTGAACGCGGCTCTCGAGGCCGAGAAGATACAGGTCGCCCAGCTGGACGAGAGCATGTCGAAAGTCAAGAGCTCGGAGGTCGATCTGCGCGAGAAGGACGAGATGATAGCTGACTTGACCAATGAGATAAAGATCCTGCAGCAGCACAACGGCGAGCTCGTCGATCTCAGCTCGAAATTCGCTGATATCGAGCAAGATAACGAGGAGTTTAAGCGGAAGATCGTGCAGCAGGTGTCGGAACATCAAATGCTGAAGGATAATATGAGCAAGGAGCAAGCCAACGCGTTAGCTTATCAAGCGGCGAACGAGCAGTTGTTAATTAAGCTTCATGATTTGCAAAAACAAATCGACTTAATGAGTATTCAATTAACGGTGAATAACAATTTTACTCCAAATTATAAAATAGATGAGCGCCCAATTTATACTGATTTTAACTTTGTTTGTTGGAAGTACTGAGTTAAGCTTACATATCTTCACCATTCATTCCCATGATTAATGATTTAATAATTTATTGTGCACGATCGATATAAAATCATTGATCCTAGTCGATACGTTGAAAGTATTGCAGTAAAATTTTTGACAAAAACTATATTTTTCATTAATTCCAAAAGAAATTTGCATGTATATTGTATTTCATTTTTAATTTTGTTTTTACAAGATATCGTTCTGAATAATTTGCGAAATATTATGGAACTAATGGAGTGAAGGTAAAAATAATTTACGAGTCAATCTATATTTACATTAGGAGAAATTGACAATAATCGAGGTACAAGATTTGACGAATTTTTTTTTTATACAAAATTTCTAAAAAATATTTTTTTCATTTTCATACCTTTCGTCGATTGATTAATCGATTGATTTACATAATAATTCTGATCATAGGCAATTGATCAAATTGTAAATAAATAATGAGAGCTTATTAGCAGTTCGGCACATACGGAGTGTGCGAATAATATGCGAATAACATTAAGCCGCACTGAATGCATACTATAAAAATATAAAATTTTTCATTCACAAATTGAATTTAGAATAAAAAAATAATCCAGTCCAGAGTCAATGACCTTATAAAGTAAATTTCCTTACTGTTAAAATAATTTAATCTATAGTTGCTGTGCGTAAAAATTCACTTATACCTGCGAAAGAGCGCCCAAGATCGATATATTATATTATATATATATATATATTTTTTTTTTATACTACTGCTGCATTTTTATGGAGATCGTTTTTAAGTCTTATATACTTTGATTATTTTGAAAGTTTTTTTTTTTTTTTTTTTTTGTTTTAATCACATTTAATTCATTACTGCGAGTACACGTGACAAACATTTTCTGAACCAATTAATTCTGAACCAAATAACATTGAGCTTCTTAACTCAGTACTATCATCAATAAAAGCTCGGCAACTGTTTTTATATCCTTTCAATTAAGTCTGCCGAATTTCGTTTCTAGCCACAAAATAAGTACCAGAATGCTCAGATGAGTGGGACAAATAGAAGGCAAAGCATATTGAAGAAGCAGACTTGTCGTACCAATTTGGAGAACGAGAATAAGAAGGAATTTGATAGTAGCAAAATAAAAAGGCCCGTTCAGGAGGAGAAAGGTATTCAAGCGGTTGAGGAGTCACGTTTGACAGACGAATCGACGCAAACCGAAAATGTTTTAGATAGTGCCAAAGCAATTGAACAGAGCACGGACGATAATGTCGAATTGTACGACAAAAATAAAATTCAGCCCCCACCGAACGGCAATTTCTCGCGCAAGGGAATGCTAAGATTATTAGATCAAGTACAAATAAATAAACCTTTAGAGTCCCAAAATACAACTAGGATGAGGCATTCGGAGCCAGCGGCGACAACATCCTATAAACCTCCAAAACAAGTATCTAAACTTGAAACTTTACTCTTTGGCGACTCGGACTTTTGACAAATGCTCGCTTATTGCTCACGATGGTATGGTTTTTGTGACATTAATGGCTTTCATCGTCTTTTCAAGGTTTCGATCGTGTCAAAGCATCACGCCTGACAATCTCTATTTTAAATGCATAGAACGGAGAATATTTCAACTCTTTTATGTTTTAAACTGTGAAAAAAGATAGCTTTGTATACGGATCGAACATTACCTGTATTGTGAATTAGTGAAAAAAAGTATATATCAATGTGCTTGAATATAAAGATACGTACGATGATTTGAGATTAAAAATAGAATTCACTTTATTCATTGATATTTTCAGGAAATTATTTTTTGAATGTAAAATGAAAGCTCTCGAGCACTTCTCGCTGAAGTGAAACTGTGAAAAGAAAAGCAGCCACTTGTGGAGATTAAAGTGTATGGCATTAGCGCTTCCAAATATGAACGTTACAATATCGTTCAATAATTATCACGAAGAATTGAAATGAAGTACAAATTTTAGTAGTTAATGCGACTAGAAGTAATAGTGAAGTTTTTAAAATATATATATAAACATGTGCTCGACACATTTGTCGTCTTAATATAATGACATCTGCATTATAAATTTACATATATTGTCAATTTTGTTATTGAGTTATTAATTAATGAACATACTAGTGAAACAATTAAATTTTTTTACGATACGTTATGAGATGAATTATTTGTTTAGTATTTAAATTTTTAGAACAAATCGATGTTTTTGTAACCCTGTTTCTCGCATTTTATTAATTTTTGCAATATGATATTGTATTTTATCATAATAAGCTTTTATAATTATGTAATATTACAATTGTGATTGAGAAATATACAAAATGAATGAATTTTTTTTTTTCTTTATTCCCAATTATTATGTACTTTATTGCGTTATTCGAATACCTGTAATAACTGAGTGAGTGTTACATGTTAAAATATTTATAGTATTAGTGCTGTTACAATGACCATTAACATTTTCACTAATTTATTCGCTAAGCCGCTTAAAATTTGTTAATATCATTCGGCATATATTTTCTACTATTTTTTTTTATTTATTTTTAATTGATTAGTTACGAGGATGCGGAAAATAATTGATTTAATTATGCCGAATTTAATGTGCAGTAGTAATCTTCATTACAGTATATTTCAAGCAATGACTAATAGGCTTCACCACGAAATATTTATAATACTGCATAAAATATTGATTAATTTATTTTAAAAGTTTTTTATAATTTATATGGGAGTTGAATTTTTCAAAACAATATTAAAATCAATTTCTCTGGATTGTTTTAAAAAAAATTAAATTATGATTATGCTATAAAAACGAACAAAGTGTTATATTTGAAGAATAAATAATTCGATTTAATTCATTATATTTATATTTTTTAATATTACAACACGTGTGTCGTTGAAATCAATCGTTGAATATCAAATCAATAAATAATAGTATAATAAATAACAGGATAAATTATATTTATCTATTTATTATGTTTTTATAGATTTGAAATGTTTTTTTATCAATTTTTTAAAATCAACAGGCTCATGTGCACATTTTAATATAACGTTTACTATTAAATAGGCTTCTATCTAAATTTTTCAGTTATTAAAATTAATATCAAAAATATAATATTTATTCATTGAAAACGTATAAGCGTTACTTGATTTATAATCGAGTTATCTGCATTGTAAATCATACCATAGTCTGGTATTTACATCGAAGTAAACTTATTTTATAGCATCTGCGGTCCAATTTAACTGGAGCATTTAAAGAGAGTTTACAGTACGTAAATAGTATTCTAGGATTCACAGCTACGAAAACATTTATTTAAATAATATTGTTGGGTAATATTTTTGGCCAATACGAATTCAAATGTAATGCCAGCAACAGATAAACTTTGTATTCTTGTAATTAATCTTATAATTTCCTCATTATTTCAAATTCTATTTAAACCTTTAAATTCATAATTTATAATATGCGTTTATTTAAAGAAAATGTTGCTAATATAAAGCAACAATTGTTTTTATGAATAGACTAGTCATTCAATTATCCTCAATCTCATTATTATTTCTATTCGAAAGAAATTTATTATTATTGAAGATACTATATTATCAATATTTATATAAAAATTTTATTTTATTTGTTAGGTTCAATTTTTATCAGTGTATTGCAAATTGGACAAATATTATTTTGGCACATTAACATCATAATCTTTATGATTTTATTTAAATTGAATTCAATAAAAAAAAATTACTAATTAACCATATATAGTGCATTAATAAATATTAAATGGCATTAAAATTTAAAAATTTTAAATGGCATTAAAAAAGTTAGATAATATGAATGAATTTAATAAAAATAATTATATTCCAATCAGTTCACACTTTCATAACAAATGTAGCTTAGTGATTAAAGGACAAAATATAAAAATAGAATTTAACAAATACAACATAATAATTTCATATTATGTTTACCTACGTTCCAATTCATCTTTTGCATTAATAATATCATAATACATCCCTTTATATATGTATATATATATATATATTTAAAAATGGTATTTTTATAAATTTTGAGATATTTGTAATTAAAATTATATGTGAAATTATCATGGGAGTAGTTGTGAAATAAAAGGCGATTCAAATAAACTTTTCTGCAATTTTTTTGTAAAAAAAGGAAATAATATATTTAAAAATAAAATTATAATTAATTTAATTAGTCAAAAAATTAATCAAGTTGATATAATAGTATATATATATATTTTAACCAAGTGTGCCACATACAATAATTCAATTTTATTGTAACAAATTGATTTTATGAGCGAATGAATAAATAATGAATAAAATAAATTGTATTAATAATCGTGTGTTATTATAATGATTAATCTTTTTTAAACAAAATAATTTGATATAGTAGGAACTAATAGTACAAATAATTTCAAATAAATCATGAATTACGTATTTATGAATTAAATAATAAATATTTTATATCTGAACACCGAGTCAGAAATATATTTGAAAAATAATAAAAATATTAACTAAAAATTATTAATAATTAAATTGTAAAATATATTTATTGCTATCATTGTAATCTATTATAATTATAAAAATTGTAGACTTAATATTATTGTTTTTACGAATTAAAAGAAACTTTTTTTATACAGAATTAATCTGTTTTCAATTAAAACAATATACCATAATATATTCTAAAAAAAAAAAAAACAATAATTACAACATTAAAATAATTTAATTATAATGTATAATAAGAATTAAAAATTTTAAATTAAATTAAAATTTAGAATATAAAATTTTGATATTGAATAATACTGCCAACCTATTTAAATGTAATTTACGCTGAATTTCAATAAATAATTATTCATTATTAGCGGTCATATTAAACACAAAAATGAAAAGAGTACTTAAATTACGGTGCTATGAATTTCCATGTGGATTTGAATGATTAATAAATAGTATAAGCGATTATAATGGCAGTGATATGGATACGTATGTGTGTGAGCGTGGGTGTACATAGATTTATGTCGTAGAAAGAATTCATTAAAACTGATTAGACAGTTTGTTATTCAAAGAATAACAAACATGAACATAAATGAGTGGTGCTAATAAATTGCTTTTTAGTGTATTTATTTTTATCAAAATATTAAAAAATGTTTTATAGTTGTTCTTTACACGGATCATATTAATTATTATTTCTCAACTACAACTTTATTATTATTTTATTAGAGTCTGTATTTATATAGTTTTTACATTATTTTATACGCTTTTTATAATTCATCTCTTTTACAATAAAATTTATTAGTATTTAAAGTAATGATTGTGGGATTATGATATTATTTTCAATTTAGTCGTTTGAGGAGTTTTATTCTTATTCTTTATACACTTTATGTCCACTTTATTATTGTACGATTAATTTCTATCGAGAATGCTATAAATATGTTGATCGTCATTATTATTACAAATAACTGTACATTGTCTATTTATCTTTGTGATGTGCGTGCGTGCGCGCGTGTGTGTCTGTGAGTGTGTGCGTATTTTGTTAGAATAGGTTTTTAAATAACGGTAACATTTTTTAAGTATTGTAGTACACGTAAATCTATGTTATGAAAACAAATATTGGAAAAAGTGAGAAACGTTTAGAGGTTTTTTTTTCCAATACATTGATCTTATGCTTATGATAAGACAGTGAAAAATCTAAAATTCATTAGATTATGTCATGTTCGCAAAATATGAAATCACAAGCTACCATTGTACAAGCTATTATGCGAGATAGTTTACGTAATAGATATTTGCTTCTCGGCAGCCCAACAATATCAGCCTTTAAATCGCGAAATTAAAAAAAATACTAAATAAATGCGCTGAATATAAATCTTCGTATAAATCTCTAATACAGAGATGATGCTTGTAAGTCGGGATTTAGCAATGAATTAAGAGCGAGAAAAGGTTGAAACAAATTTATCTGTGATGTAGGCGAGCAAAATGCCAGCTATTATAAAAGGATTTTCAGAGTAGTCCATTCGATCAGGGATAAAATGCGAAAACTAAAGCGACGGCTTTTTTGGTCGTCGGCCAATTGCAAGTGTTAATTATGTTAGCGGGATAACACATCCGTTTTCAGTCGTACACTTGCTGAGAGGAAAGCTCGCCGCGTGTCCCCGGTAAAAAGCGTTGTTAAGAGGGTGGAGGAGGAGGTAGCCACCAGTGTTGAGTCGCCGCCGCCGTTGCCGCCTCCGCCGCCGCCGCCGCCACCGCCGCCGACGCGATAATTCATGTATCGGCGTCACAAGGTCCGAGGCCTGGAGAGACGCGAGGCCATTGACGTATTATTAGATCCAGTTACGGGCGCGGGCGTCCACGATCAGCTGTCGTTGTCGTCGTTGTCATTGTCGTCGTCGTCATCGTCGTCGTCGTCGTCGTCGTCGTGGTCGTCGTCGTCGTCGTCGTCGTGGTCGTCGTCGTCGTCGTCGTGGTCGTCGTCGTTGTCATTGTCGTCGTGGGCCGCGGACATAATCCGACTGTAAAGACGAGCGAGGTGCGTCTTCGCCGTCGTC
>JAPYYT010001175.1:0-30729 GCA_030522565.1 Ceratosolen corneri
CCCCCTCCACCACCACCACCACCACCACCACCACCACCACCACCACCACCACCACCACCACCACCACGACCACCACCACAACCACCACCACCACCACCACACCACCATGGCTTTGTCGTTGTGTGCCCCGACCTGATCTGGATGAATACTCTCGACCACCACACACCTTCTGCCTCTTCTTCGTACGTAATACGTGCGAAATGCGAACACGGGATGTGAACGTGAAATATGGACCGCACACAACCGCCCATCGACCAACCAATCGACCACCACGTTGAACGCCAATGAAAATGAATACCACCAACTGTACCACGCTGTGTATGCCCAACAGTACAAAGCCTCAATCACTGTACCCGATTGTTACGGACCCGAACGGTAATACCAATACACCACTACTTAATGTTTCTAATTCTCTCTATACTTTCTCTTTTATACTTTACTAATGTTTTTCTTGTTTTTTAATTTATTTAATTTCTTCATTTCATTTTGTCTTCGATTGTAATATTCTCGATTAAGACGGCAAATGATTATACTTTTTTAAACTACGTTCATTTAATATTTCCGTCTATTTTTTACATTCACATATATTATCAGTCATTATTTAATGAATCCCCATTGAAAATTCAAAAAGTTCTTTCTACAATCAAATAATAATTTCAGTACGACGGTTTTCATGGGGAACCACCTACTTTTTCTTACTTTACTTTTTTCATTCTATCTTTTTGCTAACTTTTCTATCTTTATTTATCGGTTATTTCAATTCATTCGTCCCAGTCATCCACCCGACAATGTAATATCACATCTTATATTATATTTATTTGTTGGTTTGCATTTTGGCGATTTCTTCGTGATTTTTTCATATCTATGGTTAAATGTATATTTAAATTTACATTTTTAGAAGTTAAAATACTTCTTTCTATTTTATAGAAATTTACTCGTCCTTGGATGCATAATGCAATAAATTGAAAAACTTGTCTTCGTAAATTTGATATGAATACATCACATCCTTATAACGGCACTTGTACATTATAATTATTTCAATTATTATCTCGAAAATTTCTTATTTTTAACAGTGAAATGCAATTCATGTAGAATATATGATTTTAATGGTTGTCCAAATAGAAATCGACAAGTTTTTATAAATTATTCGATATCTATTCACATGAGATAGAGCAATATAAAGGAAGGCTTAAATATCCATCATGCAATTTTCAGGAAATTGACGATTATTCTTTAATGTCGTAAAGTTATCACATCGGTGATGCTGCTTCCGCTGATCGAAATTTCGCGAGGCCTTTCCCATCCTCAATCCGTTTTCGATCAGCTACCGAAAGCTCCACCAACCCTTCAATCAATTGGTCCGCATACAATTTTCGATGAAATTCCTTTTCTTTTACTTCGATTATTTCTCGTAACGCTGCAAGAAGGTTTTTCACTTCTGTTTGATAATGTAACAGAATAATTTTTAATAATCTCCTTTAGTTTGATATTTAAAAATATGCAAAATATTTAGAGATATCCAAATTAAAGATTTCAATTTAATACAAGAAAAATATATGGTTAAAAACTTCAAAAGTGTATATTTCTTGCTCAACTGATATAGTTATTACACAGTATTATATTATTGCTCCACTTATATAGTTCAAAATTATCAAGATGCTAAATAAAACATAGATTTTATTTTTTGTTTAATCGTACTAGTATAAAAAATATTAATTTCATTTTTAAAAAATATATGAAGTAGCGCTTCTTATCTATTTCACCGCAAAAAAATTAAAATACACGTCCAAATATATTTCATAAATGTATAAGCTCATAAATTTTTACATTTTTTATTTGGATATTAACCATTTTAATGTAAATAATTAAATATGAATAATACGATTACAAAGTAATTTAATCGACAATATAAACACTATTAAACTTACATTAGTCTACATACATTAATTTATAACGTCTTATTCTCTGAAATTAAATTTGAATATTTAAAAATTTTAATAACTTTAAAATATAATAATAAATATAATAACTTTTAATACTAAAACTGATATTTAAAAATTATTAAATAAATGAATAATTAACCCTTAAAATTAGTGACTACGTCAGTTATTAATATCATAAATGTCAAACTAAAGAAGTTATAAAAATATTTTCTTTTCACAACTGTCGACAATTTTATCTAGATGACCTCGCGTTAAGAACGTTCCCTGTATGTGTTTAGTATAGTTGACCGCCACTTAATTTTGTGTGCAGTAACTAACTTTTTAATAAAGGAGTATAAAGCGGTATTAAACTATTTAAATTGAATGTTGAGCTACTTCAAAATTCGTCGCTCAAATTTATGAAGTTAATATTAACATTTGTACTATTCACAATATGAATGGGTTGATTGGTGAATAGGTAATACTAAAATAAAAATCAACATTAGTACTTTAAGTTGACCAGATAACAACTAATGCAGATATGATTATTTATCAAAATTTATACAATAAATAAAAATGAATGTTTGTTAAAAAATATATTTTCTTGGCTTCTACACAAATTGATACAGAATATTCTTTATTGAAGTTAATTTTGAGTATAAATATATCTGCAATTATGTAACATAAAATTATGTTGATACGTCAAGAATTTTTTCAGAAATCCCATGGCTACAACATCAAAAAATTAACTAAAACTTTAATGAGAGGTAGTAAATCCCCAAAAAATAATACAATCCTAATAATATTAGAATACCTTCGTTTTATCAGTTATACTTTATTGAACAAGTCCACACGAATGAAGATATCAAAGTACCCTAATTTAGAAATAACTATCCATTATTCGTGAGTATACAAACGCTCATACAAATAAAAATACTATTAATGTACTTATATTACTGCTTCTTGAAACAACAAAACTTTCTTTCAAACTAAATTAATATTTCTGAAAACCGTCGCGATTTTCTAAAATATTATTCGTACTTTGGTGATACCAAGTATGATATTAATAATAAGAACTTGAAAGATTTGCAAATAGTTGCTATTATCAACTCGCCAATAATGGGCTCAATTTCACATTATCTACTTTACCATCAACCAACTTTTCATACTAGTTGCCATTAGGTCACCACACCTTACACCAAAGACAATATGCTTAATTCCATATTACCTACTTAATGAACACTTGTCAACTAGAGCAATTATTAAAATCAATAATATGTTCTTATTTAATGATATCTTGTGTTATCTAACAAGAATCAGGTAGAACCTTCGCAAATAATACGGAATATATATACTGACAATGTTTCATCGACTATTTATAATTATTAAAAACCAGTGTTCTCGCGTGTATTATAACGCTGTAACTATATTACACTTAACGATGTTTTACTAAAAGAAAATATGACATTGCTTTTGTTATAGCATGATATGTAAGATAAGAATAAGAAAAAATATAATATATAATTTCCTTTTATTCTATAAAAATATAGACTTATATTATCACCTATGAAATATATAAAACTTATTTAGAAATTCAATCAGATGAATTTATATGTACATAATATTTACTAATTAGTACATAAGATACATTCATCATAGTTAAACATATATGCTACCGTTTCTATAATATGGGCGGTCAGCTGGTTTATTATAATTTATAATAAATTATTGTTTTTACGATCATAGAAGCATAATTAAGTCAAACAGTAGATTCTTCGAAAAAAGATTACACTAATTACTAATCATTTGAATACAATTTTGTAAATGTAAATAAAATATATAAATGCAGTCGCAATAACAATTATCAAATAAAAGTACCTAATTGCTTTAAGAGATGCTATATGTAGATGATGAACTTGTTTTCGGTGTTATTGTTATATTATGTTATACTATGTTCACGAAGATATAGAGAGATGAGCACAGAAGTGTAATAAATTACATGTACCTATTTAATATATTTTACAGTTATATATAATATGATATACAAAAGAAGATGAATACAAAATGACACAATATAAATCTTTAAGCCAACGAATATTTCTACAGTATTGAAAAAAGTAGATAATTTTTCAATATAAAACAAAAATGATAATCTGTTAGTTTTAAATAGCATATTATACATATGAAAATAAAATAAAAATATATCTGTTTATGTAATTTTTATTTAAATCAACTTCATATTTCTTAATTAACATTTTCTATTTCTTTTCTCTTTCATTAATAAATATTTGTGAAAAAACATGATTTTTTATTTCTAATAATCAATATATACATTATATAGCTTATACATAACAACAAAAGAGTATAATAATCCATAAAATACAATTGCTGCTAGAAAAATCTGTCTAATAGTAAATTAGGCTGAGTCTACAATTTCAATTTCATTATCACTGTCGGTAAAAATTCCAATGAATTCTATTATAAAAAAAAGTGTCCAGTAACCACTAAAAATTATAAAAATATTCTATAAATAGAGTATATTATTAATTACATAGGCCATATTCCAAATCTTATGCAATTATAAATAAAATATAATATAATTAAATAAAAAATATATATTACGTAATAAATTTCTATGAATAATCAAGTAATGGTAAAGTAGGTATTTTGACAGGAAACTAAACCTATTGCTGGTACATTATGTGATTATAACTAATCGTTCATTTTCTCAGGTCTTATTATTGATATTTATTTAAAATTTGACCTCTATAACCTCCAAACCTTAAGGAACTTGTATAACTCTACGAGTTTTTCTCATTTTAGAATCCTGACCATCAGCTCAGATCTAGATACTGTACTCACAGTCCTGGGTGACATGGTACCTCAATTAGAAGAGGTAAGATTATATATTTGTGCATCTTTTTTATAGATTAAATTATATCTATAATTTCTTTCACTTTGCGTTAAATTAATTGTACAACATTTTGCATTACAACATGACATTATAATAACATGAATATTCTGCTGTATCTTTGAAATCAAATAAATGATTTTTTCAAAAACAATTATATTTATAAGCAGCATTTTGAATGTAGCTATTTTCAAACTTATAAGTTTAATAATAATTTAGAATAATTATAAATGATAATGTTTTAAAACATTAAAAGTTATAATTTTGAAAAGTAAATTTTTGAAAACCATATTTGAATAAAAGTATAAAACCGACCGAAACATGATATGCATAATTCATCTTTTAAAAAAGTTTGACTAGAAATAATAGTAATACAAAAATTATTTCCTGTATACATACTAAAAATATAAATAATTTTTATCTGAGTTTAAATTGATAATCTTTTACGAAATTCCTTAATTATAAAAAAAAAAAATTAGAAATAGTCAATTTCCATTCAGTATACCTATAGTTGTAATAAAAGTCATTATCATTAAAAATTTTGTGTTTATGTCTTATTTTAAAATTATATGAATATATACAAAAATTATCGATTAATCAGTATAATTAAATTTATTGAATTTTCTTTAAAAAGAATTCTGTTTTCACTGATTGTTAATTAATTTTTATAACTTAATAGAAGAAAACAACCTACGCTGATAATATAACATTGTTATAAAACTAAAGATATAAGCTATTCGTTTGTACAGTATAGCACATTACTGAAAAACTATTTATAAGAAATCTAATTATATGCATTAATATAGACTTTTTTGATAGGCTTATTAATTATACTACGTACAATTTACACGTAATCCATAACATTTTTATAAAATCAAAAATCAATACTGGCAATCGTTTCCTGTGATATTCAGAATATTCATTATAAAATAACGTTAAAATGAAAAATTATTTTTAAAAAAGAAATCATTCCAAAACTATTTCAGAGTGGCTTGAAAAATGGAGAAGATAATGAAATCGATTTACGAATGCTGGTTCATCAGAGTCAAGCAGGATGTGTTATCGGTAAAGGTGGTCTCAAAATCAAAGAATTGCGTTCGGTAAGTTCGATTTTTTTATCTTTGAAACTTTATCCGTTATACGAGAAAGTCGACAAGTCTTAATAATGAAAAATATTTAATATTAAAAAATTAGTAAAACATTAAAATGAGATATCTATTAGTTTTTTTTTTATGTAGTTTTGAAATTGTATAAAAATGATATTATATATGAAATTGAATATTTCCACGCAAGTACCACCATGAAGTAATTGAAAAACATTTCGAAATATAAAAAGAAATTTTTTCCACATATGTTGATAATGAATTTTTAAATTACTCAGCATGAGAGGGTGAGCGATTTTTTAGTCTTGTATAAATATAGTTTCGTTTATCAACGACTGATAATAGTCGAAAGCCTCGTAAATCTTACATTTCAGCGAAACTAAAAGTTTATTGTCCAAACAGTCGAATGAAAAACTAAATGATCGCTTCGATTGCTTCTTGGCTTTATTATGAGTAGCTTTTTAAAAATTAAGTTTTCATTGTCTATCCGAAATAAATATTCAAAAGAATTAATGTGAGTCAATTTAAAAGTATTATTTTATCTTATTAAATCTATGTGATCATTTTAATGTTTACCATTATATGATTTACATTAATAACATCCATAAAAATTTTCAAAATATTTTCTTTGTTGATAAAAATGTACGACTATAATATATGTTATCAAGACTGTACATTATAAGTACAAATATCAGTTTGAAAAATTAATCTTTTTATTATCTATTTATGAAGTTACATAAATCTATAACATTACTGATTAATTGTATTTCAACTATGATAAATATCATATATCATAAATCTCATATAAGAAGATGAGAAATGCCAGAATACCGAATTTCATGCGCTGAAGAAAAATCATTTTTCAGTAAGGTGAAATCTTTAAATAACTGACTTCAGGGTATAAAGAATAGCCCGTAAAAACATAGACATGACACTGCCAACTCAGTGACGTCGGCATATCATGTTATTTTATATTGAATGTTTTTTAAAAACATGTTTATGAATTATTTTTTCAAAGCTTTTTTTTTATTCATTTCTGCCTTGTAAAACTTTTTGAATTTCTAATTTAGTATTTATTGAACCATTTTTGTTACTATTATGTGCTGCCTGAAATAAGTTTTTTTAATTAGTAGTTCTAAATAATCGAACAACTTAGATGTGTAAACAAGCATAATATTATTATGCTTGTATTATTTGTTATCTGAACATAAGTTTCTGTAATGTAATTTCTACAAAAAATTATAATTCTTTCTAGAAAAAGGCATTTTTGTTTGATTGAGCGTATATTGAATTTTAGTCAATTTAAAATTACATAAGGCAATACAAAAATTTCTTATGTTTTATGCTTTTAATTTCGAATTTATTATTATTTTTGTATAATAGTATTAATATTAAATTATTTGTGTTAAACGGAATGTTTAATCTTGGTCTGGTGAAAATCATAATTAAAATTATCTGAATTCTTGATGCACAATTGGTAAAAGATTCAGAAATACTTCATGGTGCATAATATATTTGGTGAGTGATTTTCACTTGATATCAGATTAGCGTTTTCGTTCGTATATCAGTTTTATATATTGTCTTTGTTTTGTGAAATCCAAACTTAGGGAAAAGAAAATACAATTCATCAAATTTATGCACGTATATTCGGTTTAAGGTTGTATCGATCAACTATAAAATCTGCATAGCATGACCTAAAATTTAGAAAATTACCTTTATTTCCATATATGTGCTGTTAAATCGTATACTTCTAAAATTTATGATTTTTAGTGCTTGAGTTTATTTGTCCATATTAGTTTCTATAAACATTATTTTTGATTGATACTATGTTATCTTAAGAATTATTAAGTTAAATTTTTTTAATTATTCCTATAGTTAAAGCTTCGATTAATTTAATACTGTATTATTTTAAATAAAATATAAGAATCAAATTATTAAAACATGTATGATTGAAAAGCAAATACTCAACAAATTTTAACTAATAATTCCATATCCTTATAAACATGATAATACACTTTATGCGAAAAATTATGCTTTTTTAATCGATAATTTGAATTATCTAACGTAATTACATAATAAGTGTTAGAGTATCAGTTCCTGTATTTATTATTTTGTAATAGCTGCTAATTATCTTGAAATTATACAAAAAGTCGAATGTATTAATATTTATGTAAAAATTTTATTGAATATATTGAATAATTAGACTTTGAAAAATTCTTACAAAAGCATTGATCGTACAATATTTTTAACTTTCGTTTAATAATCAATTTTTTTAAAACATTTTGGATACTTTATAAGCACAAATTTCATTTATTTCAACGTTTACTAATTTATTTATGCTAAAGAAAACTTATATTAAAAAAAATGAATATGCTTTAAGTAATAAAAAAAATTTTGGAAAAATATTTACAATTAAAGTTTTAAATTTCATAAAAATTCTTCTGTTGAAGTAACCGGCTCCGAGAGTTATTTGATGTCAATTATTTATAAAAGCTTATATTGTTTAATTTTAGAATATAATTCATTTATTTAAAATAAAACGAATCACTAAAGCAAACGAATGAATAATTGAAACAATTTTATATTTCTATAACATAATTTTTACGTAAAATTATTTATCAAATTAGATTAATTCAAAGTGTCCACATAGAATTTATATTTAAATGCATATATAAATGAAGTCTTGGTGGTTAACGCGCTTAGTATTTTTTAAAATTTTTATATTTATTTAATCTTTAAGATTTTGTTTCGGAAATAATTCCACTCTTATGAGATTTAATATATCTACCATAAATTATTATAGTGAATAACAAAATTTAAAAATGTAGTAACTTAAAATCAATGTAAATTTCTGTTGTCAAAACATGAAATTAAATTTCGATAGAATATGTGTTTTTTTTTAAATATATATGATAACTTTAGATTGTGTAAATTTTAATAAGATTATCAAATAACTAAAAGTCAATTATATTGCATATATTTTTTTATAAATTAAGGATGGAAATTTTTATTTAGTTAAAAATAAGATATTAAAATTATTTAAATCGGTATTTTCAATCATTTTACTTTGCTTTATAACTTTCATTATTCGTATGCACGTATGTTACTTACGTAAATATGTAAGAATATAGTTACCTAGAATAATAAATAAGTATTAAAAAGAATTATTTAAAAATATTTAATGTAAAGTGAAAATTTTAAGTAGTCATTTCTATAATATATATTGAAATCTCAATGAATAAAAATTTTTAACGAATTTTATTAACAAAGTTTAACAAAGTAGTTTTTAAATTATTTTTGACATTTTTTTCATAAAAACCTATTTAAATGTTAATTATAAAGCATAGCTAATTCAAATACGTATAATAAATGAATGTAAACATATTATTATGCAATAATAATAATGATTAATATAAATTCTTTTATCAGTAGATTTCCTGGACAAATATAAAAATACTTTTCTTGTTCGTTTTTGCATCCACAAATACAAACAATTATAAATATTATGTATCTTCTCCATTTATTCATTTGAATAAACTTTGACATCCGTAAAAAACTTCGAGGGGAAGTAAAGTAGACTTACGTAGTCCATTCATTGTTATACTTGAATTTTTGATTCTGTTTGTTTTCATTATTTATAATTTTCGCTTACTCAATAAATGTATTAATTATTAATATTTCTATAAATATACTATACAAAATACCTTTAATAAAAATAATGTGCCACAAAGTAACCAATATTTTAATATATAAAACTTATTTAAAAATAACATTTTAACATAATGGTAATTTAATACTTAATTTGCTTAATAATATGAAGTATTAGATAATATGTTACCAATATTTTTAATTTCATTTTTGTTTCATTATAAGTTGGAGAAAAGACGATCATATCAACAAATTTGAATCTTTATTTTAATTATAAAATACTTAAAAAATAAAATAATTGATAAGAACATAATCGACAAGTACTTATAATACCTTTTACTAATATTTCGATATAAATAATGTTACACGGAAAAAAATATATATAACCATGTCAAAAAAAATTTCTGTTTTACCGATAATCGACTTTAATAATTTTTATTGATTCGTTTTAAGAAATGAATCATATTGATTGATTAGTGTCGGTGTAATTACATTATTAAAAAATAAATAAATAAAAGGTATGAACAAATTGTCTAATTTTGAAAAATAAAAAAATCCCAAGTACTGAAATAATTGTTATCATTTGATATAATAAAGGAGGAATCTATAATCGGTAGTAATTCGGATGTAATCTCGAATTTTATATAATAAAATCAGTGACTGTGAGTTATAGTATATAGTATAATTATAAAACGATGATATTTATTAAACAATTATTAATACAAATCTAACATTTAATGTTTGAAAATAATTGTAAGAGATTTTTAATTATTACTTTTATCGCTAAACTCAATGTTTCAATACAGACTTCAGTTAGAACCTTATAAATGTATTAAATCTATTAATGAATTTTATATATATATTAATTAATAAAATTAATTAATTAAAGCTCTAAAAATAATTTTAATAATATACTAAAGAAAAGTAGACAAAGTAGCAAATAAAAATAAATTATAAATGTATATAAAAACAGATCAAAAGATGGTGAAGAAAGTTGGAAATGATTATATATATAGAATAAAAAAAAATATTTGACAAAAAAATCTTACACATTTTATGAATGTTAATTTCTAAAATAAAATTTTTAAAATATCAATATTAATTCTAATTAATAATAGAAATATGTTAGTTATAAATATAAGAAAACTACATTTAATGTTTTTAACAAACTTTTATGTTTATTTACAATTTAAGTTAAAATTTCAGACAGTATTTTTACAAATATATTTATTCTAGTCATTTACTAATTTAAAATTGTTTTAGCTCACATTACCTATAAATGATTTTTTGAATGAGTCAAAATAATTGAAATTTATTAAAAGATATTTTAATAAACATCTAATCTTTATAAGTTATTGGTTTTTTTTTTAATTCAAAGATTAATAGTTTCGTAAAAAGAATTTAATCTTTCTATATTAATATAAAAATAACTTTCATTTATTTGTATTAAAAAAAAATAATTATCCACTAGTATTGATTAGATTAGATTTGTTTTATAAATTGATATGAGTAATGGTAATTTTAAGTATACAGTATATCTTGGAAATGGATATTTTTCCATTTTTTCAAGGAAAGTAAAAAATGACCCAAAAACATCTTACAATAGTAAAATAAATATGCGAATAATCCACGATCTTATTGAGCCTCTCAAAGGCTGGGTTCTCGTAGTCCAAGTATTTTTTACTTGTGGTAACAGCTGATTCACGTATACGGATAAGAAAAATAAAAACAAAAGAAAATGACGCACAGGGTAACATTTTACTCCCTTGTTCCGCAACTTCATATGCGATGATCGGTAAGTCTCATGTCTGGTGTCACGCTCGAAGTAAAAACGCAATAACAAGGTCAGTTCGCTGTATGCAAAGAAAACTAGAAAGAGAAAGAAAGTTGAAATTCCCTAGAAATAATTATTTGGCATCATGGACCTGAGGTTCGTATCACTTTTTACGACATGTGCGTAGTAACTGCAGTCAGTATGGGTTTTTGCCCGTGAACTACGCAACCGAGCGCCCGAACAGGTGCTCCCCTCTCCTCCTCTATCAACAGTTCAGGTAACGGACAAACTCCTCCCCCTCTCTTTCTCGTGGCTTCTCTGTTCCTCAAGCAGCTGCCGTGCCAGGTGTGCGTCCATGCGTCCTTCTCTCCTTTGGCGTTGCTGCTGCACCTTTGTTGCTGCTTATACTGTTGCTATTGCTGCCGATGCTACTGCTGCTACTATTGTTGATGCTAGCGCTGCTGGTGCTGCTGTAGGATGCCTTTGACGTATTGTTACTGGTTCATGAAATCGAGTTGAAAATTCTTGCGGCATTTACGTGAATGATGCTGCCTTTGACAGTATTACATTTTCTTTAGATTTTTCACACAGGAATATACTTTTCACCACTTATTCCTTCTCTGCTTAGCCCTATCAACTCATGCTCACTCCCTTATTTCATCCACATGGATTTATAAAATTTTCGTGTATTATCTGACTCACTTAATTTTGCACTTTGAGCTCAAATTATTATGAAAATTAATAAACTAGAGTATAAACAAACAACGTGCTAACCGATTATTTAACTTCTCTATAAGAAGAATGCTATTTTTAAAATAATGGTATTAAACTGCATTAAAATAAAGATTGAAATATTTCGTTTATAGCTTATTTACTATGAAAAAAGTACAATTTTTCTTGGTTGTTATTGTTATTATAACGAAGTCTTGATCAATGAATTCAAATAATTCGTGTGTATCGACAATATTAGGCTTTGAATCGAATCTACGTAATATCTATAAAATAAATCAGAGCAAAAATCTAATCGTTAAATTATGTAGACGTAAAAAGAATTAGTATTGGCAGATACGGTATTTTCAAATATTAGATCAAATGAATTTTTAATTTCAAATATTATAAAAAATATTGACTTTAATTTGAAAATGATGTACTACATATAAGCATTATAAATATTTTAAATGTATAAATTTTAAATTATCAAAGAGAAAAATTAAGAAATAAGTGTTAATAGTATCACATGATTAGATTAGATTTTTTGCAATAATAATGTACATAATATATATATTTATATCATCATTAAATTTGGGATTGATATGGGTAAAATTATAATGAAAAATATAAAACGTACAGGAGTACTTTTTGAAAGACTATACTGACAATGCATTCACCAGTTCTTGATCGTAAAGCCTTTGATACAGTACTCAATTCCTACTACTTCTTTCTTTCTCATTAAATGATAACTGTTACGATCTCCAATTTTTCTCAGCTTCCATACCTTTTTGCTTCGAGAATAACTGCCACGAATATGCGGGAATGTCTTCATTCGGCGGAAAATCATTATGCGCAGCTATGCTATGTTTACAATCCATTTATTTTATAGCTTAACGACATTTTAATCATGATTGATTTATACAGTTTTGTTACTCTATCCATGCGATATTTTAATCAAATAAAGAACAAAATAAAGAAAGAATACAAGTAAAATAATTATGCCCTAATAATTTATTTCGTGTAAATTTTTATTTGTCGAAATACGGAACATTAATAGGTAATAATTATTTAAACATAGCCACAGTACGCTTTATCGTTAAAATTATAAAAAATATAAATTTATATTGAAATTATTGGAAGAACGATTAAGTTGTGTTAACATTATACATGCAATGGCAATGTAACGGATTAATGCTTTAAAGTTGGCAATAAATAGTGAGCGTGTAACGTTTTTTTGAAAATTTAAAAATTTCTTATGTAAAGACCGATTTCCCCGAATTAAAAACGGGTCGATATTGGATCAAACGGTCGTAACGTAGTTTCCTAGCCCATTATATTTCAAATCAATGGGCATAAGTGAGTGCATTCGTGTATGGGCTTTCTCCTCGGCCCGAGAACAGAAGAATGTAAGAAAGAATTTACGTGACTGGGACGTCACAGAAAGCAGCCACAGGCAACGAAAATGAAGCGCAGCTTGACCTAGTATCCGCTCCTTTACCTGGACTCTCCTCTCTTCTTTTACTATTGACTATCTTCGTGTCGAACTTCATACTCTCTTGATACAATATAACGGCATGGTGCGCGAAAAATTCATACCTTTTGTAAAACCATTAATACGCTTGACTTTCTTTGTACAAAGAAATGGCGGAATGTATATTCCATTGCAGCCAATGGTGTGAATTATCAAATAATATTTATTAACCATAAAGGACCTTTGACTTTTTATTCAAACGCAAAAACGTCAACATTCGACATTAGCGCATTCATGTCGACGATATGAATAATAGAAATTAATGATACAAAACAAATAGGTGATAATTTCTCTTGCTTTGGACTTCTCGCAGAAATAAAGAAAAAATTTAATATCGGCTTGAAATCTAAAATTTTTTATGCATAAGGTGAGGAGAGCCCTTGATTATTCGATGGCGCCCTTACGCATCTTACTTTTCAATTCAGCCCCCTCCTCAACTTGCCTCTTTCAAGGAGCGTGCGCGCGAAAATGGGTGGTGTGGGCCCGGAACGCAGTGGCAATAAGGGAGGCCAGGCCCTGCGTTGCTCATGTAGCCTCAGTTGTCAAACAGCGGTGGCGGCATCAAGTTCGCTTTCGAGTTTTTGGGTGGTTACGAGGGAAGAAAGATATTCAAAGCATCGTCGAGAAGGGCGAGGGGGGGGGGGTAGTCATGAGATTGCTACCACTGATGACATATAAAACGAGAAAAATGTTGGTAATCGGTGAGTAACAGAGCATGACCATTTCTATTTTATTTGTCGTCTACTTTATTATTACGATTCGTTTAATTTAAGAGCAAATTATTGAGAAAATTATCGAGGAAATACATAAAAGTCGTTGACTAGTTTGTATTTGTATATTACAGAATAGCTGCATTTAATTTAATGTTGTGCTCAAAAAAAATTTGGTTGACAATGAGGACATGCATTTTATCTTATAAAAAGGAGAAACTTGAAATCAAATAAGTAACATACTATTCCTGTTTAAAGATTCATTTCAGCTTTCAATTTCTTTCTTATTGCGTAACCGTACCTCTTAAACGTATATTCGGAAATTCAGAAATATCTCTTAAATAAAATGCACACCAATTAAAGGAAACAGGAAGTCGTATCTGTTAGGACTTTCAACATTCTCAAAATTTAGTACATTACAATAATAATAAAGAAGATTGTCGAGAATATGTATATGCCCATTTGAGTATTAATCAACTTCATCTTACATAGACCCGAACTTGGCTATACACCGACTGCTATCTATCTTTCTAGATACATTATATAAGAATTATGATTTGATATTAATGAGCATAAGAGTCGGGAAAGCACAAGAGTCGGGATGGAAAATGAATAAAACAGCTAAAGGAGCAGTTACGACATACGTTAAAAACGGTCGGGTCTCCACATAGCTTTAGTTCCGGATTAAGAATTTCCGAACTATGTATTTTCGCAAATGCCACTCTTCTTCGCCAAGCTCGATGCAAGAAAATGAAAAATTATTCCATTAATGAATATGAATTAAACAAATTGTATATCTTATGTTATAATAAAATGTTGATGAATTTCTGTTCATGAAATATTGGAATAAGCTCATTCTTATTTATTAAATATTAAAATGTATCGTTCAAAAAATATAAAATATAAAAAAATTCATTTTTTGATAGTGCGCCAATGCTTCTAAAAATAAATGGCATAAAATGTTCGAAAAGAGGAATGATGCAGATATTTAGATACAAATAATGTCTACAAAAAAATAAATACACTGCATCCTTTTTTACGTTGCCTTAACCCCTCAAAATTATGAATTTTGCGAAAGGTACAACAGTGTAATTTTTTTTGTTTATATCTTTTACTGATATTTCCATATTCTTAAAAATAGCGGCGAAATTGAATTTTCGACTGTCCTTTTTAAAACTTTGAGTCAAATGATATATTTTTTGCACCAGGTAAAAAACCAAACACCACAACGTAAGGATGTTATTCTTCATATTTTTTCTTGCATTCCCAGATACTGCAGCTTGATCTTAACACTACAAGCGGAAAATATAAATGAGCATCAAAAAGATTTACTTTATTGTGGACAGCTCCTTACCTTTAAAAAGCACTTGCCTTCGCTATTATTTTCTGTTTGTTTTACGATAAAATTTTTATTAAAAAGACTTGAGTAATTTATAGATTTCTGTAATTTTTAATTCTGCAGCAGTTAAACATTTAAATTGTATACTATAGTCGGCTAACGAACATACGTATATTATAGAGTCCGTTGTTTTCAGCTTATCGTAATACAGTTATGAGAAACGTAATTAATTAAATTCAGATAAGATAGTGTGATATACAAGTCTCTTATATTTCCATTATTATATATTATATTTTATATTTTAAACCATTCGACTTAGTAATGATATTCATGATAACATCCTATTAAAAATAGTAACATTAATTTTCAGTTTCAACTATTTAAAAGTAATTTAGTAAATAAAACAAGAGAAATTGGAGTTAATTATTTAAACCGTTATATTTCACCTAAATAAATAGAAACATTTTATTAACAACCGATACTAATGTTTCCAATCGAGTAATTACATAATTAATAATTCCATAAATTTACAACTATAATTACGTATTAATTTTATATAGTTTTTCATAAAGCTATTTTTCCATCATCCATATATCATTCTTCAAACATTCAAATACATGTACAAGTATATGTAGAATTTTTTAGTGATTGAAAATTTGAATACAATATGCATAAAAACTATTTTTTTACAATTAATTCAAATGAATATTAAAATATATGGAATATATCACAATTACCCATGTAGTAATTGTTCTTTTAACCATATTTTTTATTTTGTATCCCTATTTGTATATATTTTTCTCGTACTTTTTTTATTCATATACTAAATTATAATATGATCTCCAAATTTTACTTTTCGATTCTAAAATTTGAATAAATATTACACTTTCTTTTATACTCCATAATTTCTAAACCTTAAAATTTTTTTTTGTCAAAACATAAGCTACTCATATATTTACTTATACTTGGTACGCGTTTCCTGTATGAAATTACAAGCTTTTATGATATTCATTAGGAATAATTAGAATAAGATAGAATAAAGATTATACGCAACTAGGAAAAAGTAGACATGAAAGGAAAAATGTGAGGAGATAAATTAATAATTTTTCAAGTAGTATTCGAATAAACTTTATGTATACCAAGGAAGAAGATGCTTCCTTTTGTTCTTTACTTCCTTTATATTTGCACTTCGTATGTAGAATGAAATATTTTGTGAGATGTAGAAGATAAAAACATACGTCTCATTTCGAAGATGTTCGAAATACGAAATTTGACGTTAAAAGATACTTCTAATTTTTTTTTCTTATAAAAAATATTTCTAATACCTTAAAGATTCTTTAAATGTACTCTTTGACAAAACGGTCTTTCCAACCTAACTTATTTAAAATATTATTTTCTTTAACTTGCGTTCTTATATTTATTTAAATTTATCAAATTTAATTTATGAATATAATAGTATTTAATAGCATCTATAATGGTAGAAATATAACTATATGGTCTAATTATAAAAGAATGACTTTCAAATGAACTAATTTAGTATTTCAACTTTAGTTCAAGTGATGAATTTAACTAACTAATTATGTAATATTCCAGGAGTATCCTCATTTGCCATAAATACTGACAGCTTTTCAAAATTATTCACATTACTAGTATTCAACTTAAAAGTCGATAATATTTAAGAAATCGATTCTATTTAGAACACCGGATAACAGCAATAAACATTCTAATATAGACGTATCAAGATATTCTAGCTTAGAAATAAATTAACTAAATGACTTAAGAGCCGAAAACCGAGCCGATTGCATGAAATACTTGATAAAAATCGAATGTAATAATTAGTGGAGCAAGCGTCACCTTTACGGCAAAAATTGACCTATGCTAAAAACATAAAAGCGAGAGGAGGATGGATGATATAAATCGTCCATGGACGAGAAATCATCCATTGACACTGACAGGCAACCTCGAAGCGGCCGTTCCTAAATATTTTAAGAGCTCGATTTACTCTCTCTCGCTTTCTGTCTCTCTCTCTCTCTCTCTCTCTATATATATATATATATATATCCCCGTAAACGTTTCTACACTAATAATTGGACACAAAGAATTTTTCCCGATAAGAATTATCATTTTGTATATTGGAATTCAAGAACAGCGAACACCTTATTAATATCGTTAAAATACCGCATTATCGATAGTCTTATGCCTTACTACCTCGATTCAAAATTATTAAGCATGTAAAAAAATAATCATTAGTACAGTGTACGCGCATCTTCATGAATAGCTTAATTCTTCTAAAAGTACGCTATTTAATTCTAAGATATTAATTAAAATAATTATTAAAATAAAATAAATTTTTTTTATTCTAAAGTTCAAGATTGCAGTCAAAGAACTCACACCATCGAGTTATTAATTCATAATTGACAATTGCCTATCAAATTATATATATTACGCTACTTACTTTTTTTTATTTATTTCGCTCATTCACTGTTTGGAGAACTCGTTAAATGTATTAAAAAGCTCTTTGAGATGTTGAAGTTCAAAGACCTATGGCTCCCTTTTCGTTGCATCTCATAATATAATGGAAGAGTTACATAACACACGTGCGCACAAACATGCAATATAATTTATATACGAACTTTTTTTATTTCGTTCGTTATTCACCGCATTAAAATCCAGCTGTTGCCCACTTGCTCAAGTATTTAGATGGAGCGAAGTTGAAACTCTCAATGAAATTCACCGCAATATTGTTTCTTTATTTTTGGCAATAATTGAAGTCCGATTTTCCCGTTTAACTACATTGCACCTTCATCGGTTACATTTTTAGCAATATTGTGTCTTATTTCCTGTTAATTTTTTTAATTTTCATATTAATTGTCGAACATAATAAACCTAATATCCTGTTTTACTTGTAAATTCATGTAATATAACTATCGATCTATTTGTTATTTCATACAAACATATTTAGAAAAAAAAATGAAAATTAAAGTTAATGTTTTATTTAGGGAAGTCATTTTAATATTACTACAATATTGCTGCTCGGTTTATTTACTTCGTAAAGAAAATTAAAATAAATTTTTTACATTTTATAAGTACAATACCGTATCCACAAAAGGAGTTTTTTTAAAGAAATTACTTCTAATATAGTAAAAGATATAAGGTATAAAAAGGCCTTAATATGTATAATTTGTAAAAGGAGTTAGAATAAAATATAAGAATTAGTTTTTCATATTTTCTATCAAAATTCATATTTTAAAAATTATTAGTTTAGTTAAGCAAATGATCAAGGTATTAAAAAAAATCATAAATCAATAGAAAGTGGTCAATTTATTTTAACTCTATTAATTGTTTCCAAACCGCACTTATGAAGATACTTTTATTGTAAAGATTGCTGTACATATTTTCATGGGTAAAATACTAGGTAAGAAAGATTATATTTACAGGAAACGTAAGTTTTTGAACGTAAAAATTTGTCAATTATTATATGCTTATATGTATGAAAAATAAAAGAAAAAAAGGTTACAATTTTTAGGATGAGCTTAAATATCGAATACTTCAATTTTTAACTTAACAATGACCTGAAAATAACCTTTAATAAAAATATTACTGTTTGAAGTCAAGGCGTATAAATCAAACAAAATCTGAGTGATTACAATTTTCACGAAACATCGTAAGGTACATCGATTTTTCCATTAGTTCTTTGGAAATAATAATTAATTTAAGGTTTCTCTCACCCCTGTAAGCTTCATTTTCCCACAGAAATGTGTGGTTGACCATATCTCACATAAAAAAGATGGTTTTTCCCGCAGCCGCTTAATTTCGTAATTAAATGGTTCACTCGATTTCGGCGACTTCTGCTCTATCTTTCCAAATCGAATGGGCTGAAGAGGGGCGGGGGATATACACGCACAATTGTGGGAGACCGCATATCCTTCCTGTTAATCGTACCATCTGCTATCCGTTCCCGCGCACTTCCGCTCGCCCAACCCCGGCAACGCGACCTGCTGCTGCGCTCCAGCCAATGGCCTGTCCTGACATAGCTACATTCTTCTCGAGTTTTTATTCTCTTTTTTCGCGTTCGGAAAAAAGGCTTCATTTGCACCGATTTCGAATAACGTTTTGTTCCTTTCGGAATGTATCTTTGATGATAATTCATCCACATGCATAATACATAAGATGAAAAGAGCATTACTAAATAATTAGTTACTAAACAATAAAGGATCGTAAACAAATCTACCAATTATTAAAAAAATGTTTCTTTTTAGTTTGATGTTTTAAAGGGTAAGATATTAATACTTTGTATGCGAGTGTGCAAGCGCGCGCATGCGTGTGTATAGTTTTAAATGTTCACAAAACTGATGAAATTATGATTGAGAATATTACATGATACTATCAGAAAATGAAACGTAAACACGTAAACATTTCAACACATGATATTGCAATTAAAACTTAAATTAATGATTGAAAAAAATACGTTTTAAAGTAAAATATCTGGTTCTTTTGCATTTAACAAAACAATCCCATAAAGAAAAAAAAGAATATAACATCTGTAACAAAAAGTGAGCATATCTGTCTGCATGTTTCCTATTTATTTTATTTGAATTTCTCTCTCCCTCTCTCTTTCTCCATTATATACTTATTCTCTTTCTTTATATTTATTCCCTTACTTTCAAACTCACTATTAAATTATTTTATTCCACTTATATAACGATAATCAGTTTCGTTTTTCTAATTACTTGTAGATCAAAATTATTAAATCAAATAATTTTTCATGTATATCCAAATATAATATTGAGTAGTAACATATAATAAGTAAATTAACTTCAATAAAATAATTTAATGAAATTAAACTTCTTGAATTATTAATATAAAATTCTACTTCTTTATTTTAGTTGTGGAATGATCTTTGTTTTTACATATTAGGAACGCTTATTAATTTTTATTAGATACATTCTTAATACTTTAAATTAAATAAACACTACATATTATAACGTTACACATATTGCCTTATAATACACTGTATTTTTTGCGAACGCCAGTGTATTATTATATCACAAACTCACTTAATAGCACTTGTGATACGAAGCAGAACTTGGAAGTCTTTAAAATTTATTGTGCAGATGCAAATAAAAATATTATAATATAAAAATTATAAGAAACGAACGAGAATTTATCATTCGTAAAGTTTGAGGTTAGAAATGAATTCGACTCGCATTGCTGACTCCAGTATTCGCAAACTTAACTTCAGACTTGATCTGCGCACGCGCAATAGTGTCAAATAATAAGAGAATACAAAATAGTGACATAACGGACATTCTTATATGAGGAAGTACAGGACTGCGAGGAGTCCGAACAGGACGACGCCTGCGATGACCATGACAGAGAAACCGACGCCACTCTCATTTTCGTTTTTGTTCCTTTCGGCATCAAATGACCATGCCTGCTTTTCCTGGACCTTTCGCCTCTCCTCGGCAACGATTTCACCCACCAGATACTTGCTCATAAGGGCAATTGCGTCAGACGAATGCCCAACGTCGTTGAAATCCTCGCTTGCATCTTTGCCCGCGTGATCAAGGAGAACCTCCTCGCCTCCTGGGTGCTCATTGAGGAACTCCGCCAAGTCGTACACCTTATTCTGGATCACAATTTTCGTGCTTGATTTGTCGTTACTGTTACGCACCTCCTCGTACGTGTACTGCTTTAACTCGTTCATTCTTACGATGTATTTATTTATATATCGATGTCCGTAGCCTGAAACTTGAAAAAATTTTCCTCAGATATTTTCACTAAACTAATCGGTAGTATTTTTTAAATACTAGCACTTTATTAATTTTTTATAATCACAAGAGATGCACTTCTAAATTGACGAAATTTATCTGGGTGTATTATATTCTTGAAAAATGTAGAATTCGAATATTTGAAATGAGCATTACTGCTCAGATGATTATGACGAACAATTATAATAAAAAAATTCTAACGATTAGCATCATATCTCAATTATATAATTGTTGAAGTATAATTAAAAACGTATTTAACATAAAAAATTTCTTAATTTAAAAACAAATTTATATAATTTTCAAGAAACAGTAAATAATTATTTGTTATTTATTACAATATATATTATACTAATAACACTATATAAACTGTAATATTATAATAGTAATTGATTTTTAACTTAGCGAATAAATCATTGTGTCGACATATCGCATCTGTCGATTATTTATATATAATGAAAATTCATTTTAAATCATAATCATACGTAATTTTGTGGGTTCATGTTCTTCCCTAAGTACAAAATAGTGACTTCAAATCAAGTTCAATTTTATAGGACCTTATTTAAAATCCGAGGCCATTACAAATGGTGACGAGTTATTGAAATACACAAATGTAGCAATTCTATGGTTATTGAATGAGAATACTTTGTTACTACTAAATATTTTATCACAAAATTTTCTCTTTATTTTCAACCAATTTCCCTTTTAATTCTATTTAAATTTACGCTCAACCACAATGCCATTGTTACATTTTAAATTTTACTTTCGAGACAGTTTATTTGGTGCAAAATCGATTATATTGTATTCATTTTTAATAACTTATTTCAAACATAGATCAGTAAAAAAACTACTTTTTCAAATATATTCCATATGTTTTGCGTATTGTAATAAATACTTTTTTAGTTTCTATCATCAGTACCTAATAATTTATTGATCATTACTCATTCTGAAAATGTACTAGCATACTTAGTAAGTCAATGTTTATTATATTTTTACTTTATTCTTCAAATCGATGCATTCGTTTGAAATAGTTAAGAAAATAGGTAAAAATTTGATATTGTATTAATTTAAGATTTAATGAATCATTGCGTAATGGGAACACAAATATCAATATTAAAATGTTTAAATTTTTATGTGAAGAATTGTCTGACGAGGTATACTCAGATCTCTCATTCATTAAAATTTGTTATATTATAATTCAGAATATTCAAAGCGATTAATGACAAATTCAAACGAAAAATAAATATGTATTAAAAATTTATTCTTAACCAAATTGAAATATTATAATTTATTCTCACTTTGGAAAAAATCAATGCTTTAAAAAATTTAAAAAATATAAAGAATCCGAGAAAAGAAAGAATTTGAGTTTTCTATCGATGCACTCTTTACTATATTTAAAAAAAATGTATTTAAAATGAAATTATAATTCATACAATTGCTGATGTCAGATGAACGTATTTTTTAACTTTAATATATCTAATATCCAGCCGTTGCAACGTACACGACAATGATTATGTGTATGTATTTTCACAGTATATTTTGATTTATCATTGATAACTACAATACTTTATAACACACGTAATACAAGCCACCACTGAATTTAGAATAAAATTCAACACAATAATGTCATTATGATATTAAAAGCCAACGTCACACAAATTGAGTGTAAATTGCGTAATCGAGATAAGATAAAAACAAAAATAACAAAAAAATTACGCGAACCGAGCAAAGGAATGAAAAGCTCACTTGCGCGCACGTTATGTGACTAAAATTCATAATTTGATTCGCTATCATAATTCTGTCGGCTTTCATCCATGATAATTAAGGCACGTAGAGAAAAACACGTGGATGCTTACCTCTTTCGTGCGGGTGTGCGAACGTAAAGTAAAAATATAAATGAGAGAGATAAAAAGAGAACGTCAGAGGAGACAAGTGAAAAAGAGAAAGAAATCAGAAGGCCAGCTCAGCAGCTCCGTCACAAAGCCACGCTCACGAGCAAAATATACTGGCTGGTCTCTCGCTCAGTAGACTTGATTTCTTGACTCTTCCCCCTCTTCGATACTCCGGTGTCTGCTTCCATCTCACTCTCTCCCTCTTCTCTTTTCTAACCCCACCTCACGCTACCTCTCCCTTTAACTTGTTTCATCTTTGCAAGTATGCGCGTGGGCCAGACACGCGTATGCGTGCGTGCGTGCGTGCCTGCTACGTCTATAGCCGAAGCGCGGCAATTGTCATCGTGTACGTAGATCCCATCGGCACTACCTAAGCGTGAAAAGTTGAAACGAATAGCATGTTACGGGTATTCTCGAGGTTACACTTGAATTTCATTTAGGTTCGTTTTATCAAAATTCCGAACTCCGAGGTTCTGCCAACATTTAAAACAAAACGTCAAAAGAAATAATTCTTTCATCGAATTTACGTGTGAAGGCTGATAGTTCGATTAATAGTGAGAATTGTGCATCATAGATAAATAAAAACAAATGAAAATCTCTTTAAAAGAGTAAACTGTTTATCATTCGGTGCTTAAATTCTCTAATGGAAGAACATTATTGCTAATAAAATTGTTCATGCTTATGCGCACAACTTGTAATTTTTATTTCTTTAATGCTTGTTAATTTTGTTTAAAATTTTATATTCATTAATTTTTAGTAATTTTAATTATGAAAATTAAATTAGTTATTTATTTAAATGTTTTTTTATAAATGCACTTATTATTAATTAAAAGCATTTATGTACTTGTCATGTTTTTTATGCGAATAATGAATTATAAATGGATAAAAAGTATTTCAAGCAATAGCGTTTACATTGGGTATATATTTAATCAAAAGCGCTTAATCATCCAGTAAAAGTAATATAAGAAAAATAAAATGGTAAATCACAGTTTCTGGAATTTACCACAATACTTATTTTAATATCTTACATGAACTATGCAGTGGCTAAACACTACTATCTATAATACAATATTTTTTTGATAATATTTACCATTTATTTGTTAACTTATTATTAAACATTTGTTTATATAACATAAGAAAATATCAATTTCTTGAATTATATAATACTAGTAAAAACTTAATAAAAAGTAAAAACTTCAATAATAAAGTGTTTATTATTAAAATATGTAAAGTGTTATTTCAATGAATACTGACGCTTTATCAAACAAATTTTAAGAATAAAATTTTATTTGAATGAAAACAGTTGTTGCATGGAATAAAATTTTCATTATTTATTATTAAATCTAGTTCCCGATTAAATATTCTTTTGTGTATTAATCTGTATTTTTTCGGTTTAATGTTAAGGAGGAAAGGAGAAGCGAGCATCGATTTATACTAACTTATAAATAAACTAATTGAAAGCTGATTAAATTGAAGTAATTGCAATTATAATACAAGTTTTAATTGGATATCTGTAGTATTTCTGTTTTTAAAAATATGCTAGAAGAGCATTAAAGAACATGTCATTTCCTTGTAACATACGTATTTCTTCACATGCGTCCAATATCAATGATTTCGCAATTTCTATTCGTGAACGAATCTACTAGTCCCGACATCTTTGATCGATGGCAGTATTTCTAAATCGTCGAGTCATGATAACGCGATAATATTCTATAACTTTTGACAAACTTTTTCTTTCTTTTCAGTTTGCTTCACCTTGTTTGTTTTTCACGAGATCAATTTTATTGGATTGGATAAAATTAATGGTTTTAAGAATTCTAATAATTAGTAATATTCATAATTTAATTTAATGGAATTTTGAATCCAATACTTTCAATATCGAAATTAAAGTCAATTAAAATCATTAATATTAAGCCACGTTATTGGTGTTCTAGTATATATAAATTTCTTATATTACATTAAACTATTACATTTAAACATTAAAATACACTTAAAATTACGTTAAATTACACTTATACATTAAAATAGTTTTAAAGCTCAATTAAAATTATATGAAATATCATATGTTAAACATAAATATATTTATTGAAATGATCCTAATAATTTAAGATAAAACACTCCTCCTTAAATAATTTGAATAAAATGAAATAAATAAGCCCTTTGCATAAAGAGTATTATTCTAATTTAATACAGTAACAAAAGTGATTCAACATAGGCAACATTACATTTATCTTAATATATATTTACATAATTTAGTAATCGATGATTCACATTATGTATTTCACGCATACATGGAACACGTAAAGTATAAAAACATCAGTCGTTTATGAATGTATATTTCAAACCAAGTTATATTTGTACTAATACACAATAAAATATATAATAAAAAATAATAGCATAAATTAGAATTGCCAGTCCGATGAAAGTATAAAAATAATTTGAACTTCCTTCATTTGGCTCTTCATATATCCAATTATCATTAATTTCTGCCGATTCTTTTTTACTAGGAATTTCACCAATATTCGATAAACTGCCTACGACTTCACCAATTCGATAACTATCTTTTAATAATTTGGCTTCCTATATAAATATAAAAAACAAAATTAAGTAATTAGTTTTTACATGACTTCCTGCATAATCAAAGAATTTGTAATTTAATGAAAGTCTTTATATAGCAAAATTAAAACTTGTGCAAGATAATACGAGTCGTATAATAATGATAATTATTCCGTGATTAATTATTTATTCAACATTTGTTTTTTACAACAGCCATAAAATCGGTTAAAAACTTTACAGCATTAATGGTTTACTCTACAAACTACTATTCGCTACTTAAAAAATAATAATTTTATTTTATAATGAATATTAATTTCTTTGTTTCATAATATAATGTATATATTTGACTTTATAAAAACTTTGCACAAAATGAAAAGTATCAAATTTAATAAATAAAAATAAAAAGCAAAAATGTTTATTTTTTAATAATATATCATGATTTAATGTAAATTTTACAAATACCATTAAAAATATGTGGCAACTTACCTCAGAGTGACCGATATCGTTAAAGCACGTCGTTCCGTCCTTACCGGCAAGGTTAAGAAGTACTTCATCGCCTCCTGGATGTTCTTGTAAAAACTTGGTAAGATCGTAGACTTTATCGTGTATAACGATCCAAAGGTCATCAATGTTATTATGTTTTCTGATTTCCTCAGCAGTGTACTTTCGTGACATTTTTATCTCTTACTATTGCAATATGCCCAGATATTCCTAATTTTCATTAAAATTTTAATGAAAATATTTTTGTATATTTTTGTTCTTTATTGAATTTTGAGCTACTCGATAAACTATCGATAAACTTGAAATTCTTTGAAAAATATTTAATTCATTTTTGGCTTTAACTTTCATAATAAACAAATTATTTTTATTTATCTCTGGATTAATGATTCTAATAATAATGATAATAATTATATAATATTCATCCTATAAATAAATTACTGAAATTTATTTGCTTAAAATTATATATATGAATAGTTAATGAAAATTAATTAATGTAATGTATATTTTACATTTTGTATTATGTAAAAATATTATTCTTATTTAAAAGTTCTACGTAAAATCATTATAATAAAATAATTAAATAAATACTACATTTGATTTGAGCATTCATTTAAAAATTCATAAAAACGTTAAAATCCTATTTTAAACGATTGTTAAATATTATTTAAAAATATTATTATTAAATAAAGAAAAAATAATTTACTTTTCCGAATCAAATATCCCTGTTATGTAGTTACATAATACTCAACACTTTGTATCAGACATTCGGTATAATTCACCAATTTATTTACGTAATTATCTAGTCTAATAGTTTAAAAACATTATGCTAAGAAATTTTAAAAAATATTTAAAAGGATCACGTATGTTTAACAAAATAAACAATACATAGAATAAATAACAGAAGCTTTCTTGATTTATAATTGTTACACAACAATAAGTGATGTCACTTCAGACCCGTTTATTTCGAATTAATATTTAATAATATAATAATACGTAAACAATTTTATGAAATGTAATAATAAAATATTTAATATCTATTATGAAGAAATTTCATGCCAATATTTATGATAAATGAAATGCACTAATTAGTACAGTTTATAATTAAATTCACCTGAACTTACACTTTTTCCAACGCTGTTTTTTTCACCTTTCAAAAAATTTATTCAGCTGTAAGTGTTGATAACTTGTCTACTTTAATCAAATGGAGATTATTTGCCAGTAGTTTACATATATACGAGAAAAGCGAAATAAAAATAAGCAAAACGCGCCGAGACCCAATGACTTCAATTCTCGACCTTTCATGAAAATTCATAGACTGTCTATTGACTAATATACTTGCTTTAGGTAAAATCATTTGCACAGAATAAGAATAGCGCTTATTGACATTTGTCATTTTCCAGAGGTTAGGGAGAAGTTAATTTTGTTTGCATTACTTCATAGAAATTTTTAATATTTTATCACAATTATAAGAAAATAATATTAAATTATAATTATAAAATCATTAACTCGTTAAATTCAAATTAATGAAATTAATAAAAGAATAATTTACATTTAAAATATAGTTTTTATTTCAGTATAAATTAAAATTGTAATGCAATAAATATTTATTTATATGGATATAAATTTTTTACAAGTAATGCCAATAAATACTAATTGTACAATTATTAGAATTTTAGATTTAAAATAGCGTCTCAAAGTGAGCTCCTAATTAATATTATGATATAATGTAGAAAATAATAATTTTATGATAAAGAAAATGAACATAATGTTATGAAATTAATAATATTTTGATTACGTACTCAGTACGATGATATATTTTTATACAATAATCCATAAACAAACTTGAATAACAATTGCATTAATTTGTATATTTATTGTTTTCAATTCTTGCATACATTCATGGCTCGATTATATTGCTTTACTACTTTTTAAAGAGTTTTAAGTACTTTTAAGTAGTTTAAAGAAAACTACTTTAGAGATGTGTATGTCTTTGATTCCTAACAAATAAAAAACTAAATATTAAAGACTGGAAGATCAAATAATTATAACATTGAGTTTGAACAGTTTTTTAAACTACTTTCACTACCCAAAGATGATGTCAAATTACAGAGATATGTAAGCAACGATTTTTTTCGAACATCCTGATTTTCTAACTATATCATTGTGATATTTTCAAATGCATGCATATAGAATTGTATTATTTATACATATTATGGTGAATTTTTAAATATTTTCTTATCAATATTCTGAATTATGTTATTTAAAAATTATTCGAAAACTCCAAAAGATGTTTTTTTTATTGAATTTATTTTATAAAATATAAAAAAATATATATAAAATATAATAAAAATGTAAAAATTACTTAAACTTATAAAACATATAACAATTACTGATTTGTGTAAAAGTACGTGAATGCAAAACAGTTATGTATTATAGTACAAGTAAACATGTCATTCCATGATATCTCGCGTAACACGGCATGTTTACAAATCAAGATAAAAATGACTTTTTGACATGTAATAACAATACATGAAAGAGTTTTTATGTTTTATAATACGTTTATTAGGCGGTTTTAGCTTATTAGGAAATTATTAAATGTTTTCAATGTTTTATATGTCCTCCGGAGAGTTGTTATTTATATAATAAAGATATTATAATTAAAGATATTATAGCAACATATTTTTAAATAAAAACTTCGAATTATGTTAAAGGAGCTATTCTAATAGTAGTGACAAGAACTGATAACTTCGTGTATTGTATTACAAAATTAAGTGTATAACATTTTATGACATTAAATATAATTTATTTCTAGTCACTTATATTTCACGAGGCTCGCATGATAATTCTATTTAAGAATTTTAACGAAAAGAACGAATATGTTATTGTATGTATCAGTAATTACCTTTCTTCTTTGTTTTAGAAAACCGGCGCCAGAATCAAAATATACTCAAATTGTTGTCCGCATAGTACTGATCGAATCATAAGTGTTTGCGACAAGTCGGAGACTGTCTTGGACTGCATTCGCGAGCTCGTCACTTCCATAAAAACTGTGAGTTTTCCTTTATATCATTGAAATATTCATTGTTTTAAACTTCAATTTAATTAAATGCTTGTCAAGTTTCATAGTTATTTAAAATAATACGTATTCATAGACAGTTATCGAATAAGAATCTTTCAATAATTATGTTTTTAAAAATATTGTTTTTATTAATAAATTTACATAACTATTCGTCGATCAGATCGCTTGAAATTCTAATAACTGCGATAAAATGTAAAATCATAAACCCAAGACCGTTTCAGTATTAATAATTAGAATAATAGAATTCGAACTCATTTTATTTTCTATCTGCATACACAAACGAATCGTTCTCGTAATGAACATTCATAAGTGCATTTAAATCTTGTATTGTAGTCACCGCTGAAGGGGGTAAACAATCCATATGACCCACGCAATTATGATGAATTCTATGCTGAGGAGTATGGTGGCTATGGCGAGAACGGACAAACGGGTGTCGGTGCTGGAGGCGGCGGTGGTAAACCTGGAGGGTTCGGCGGACCTGGAGGCCGTGGGGGCAACGTCGGTGGTGGCGGCGGCGGCGGAGGCATGCAGCGCGGTCGAGATAACCGGGGCGGCGGTATGTGTCATCCCTTGACCCTGCTATTGCTCCCTATTCCTTGACCGATCAACAACTTCACTATAATTTTATTGATTTGCATTACATCGTACTTTTCATTGCGAAAACAAAGCATTGTAACCAATTTTAAATTCACTTCAATCTTTAAAAATCAAGTTTTTATTATAATACTATTTGATGTTAATATATTTATTTAATATTTCGAATAATGCGGAGTACGCGAATTTTGTATTTTAAGTCAAAGTTATTTAGTTTCGGTATTGCTTATTATTCCAATTTTTTTAATATAGAACCTTACATTATTTCATCTCGAAACATTAATCCTAAGAATTTTGATATTTGAGAGCTTTTTATACTTAGCATAGTATTTTAAAAAGAAATCAAGGTGTAAGGTTCGTCAAAAATTGATTTAGAATTAAAGGAATGGATATTTGGATTGTAGGACCAGACATAAACCGTGGTGGCTTCCCGGCAATGGGTGGTAGCCGCGGAGGGGGTGGAGGTGGTCGCGGTGGAATGGCCGGCCCTGATCGCGGCTTCGGCGGCGGTAACACGCGTGGAGGTACTGGTGGCGGCGGTACTAGTAACTTTGGCGGAGATCGAGGTGGTAACGTCGGCGGCGGTGGTGCCGGTGGCGGTGGCGGCGGCGGAGGCGGCGGCGGCAACAGCAGTGGCGGCGGCAGCGGCGGCGGCGGCGGTAGTGGTGGCGGTGGCGGATTCAATGGTAA
>JAPYYT010001176.1:0-30713 GCA_030522565.1 Ceratosolen corneri
ACTTGTTATTCCTGTCGCTGGCTTTTCATTTAGATGATTGTTTGATTTATCGCGGCGGGCTGATGTGCCTGCGTCTCGATGGATTCTTATCAGCTCGAGCTTATTTACTTGGATATGTACGCCAATTGCAATATCCGTGGTAAATGGTCGGGAGCATTATGCCAATAGTTTGCCGCTTGGCGTAATTATTGCGTCATTGTCATGGGAAATATTTGGCCAACGACTCGTTGAAAGTTCAAGTGCACAATGGCTATTGGAATCAATGGGCTCGCACGCACGCCTCTTCATCAATTTCAACAATTAATTAACATACCGACGCCAATTATAATATTACCAAGTAAATATTTAAATAAATAATACGGTCTCTCTCTCTTTCTGTGTGTGTGTGAGGGCGTGCGCGCGCTTATAATTTATTTACTAAAAGCCTCCTCTTGAAAAAATAATTTCCTCACTCGCTCATTGACAATTCATTAATCACTGGCCTTGAGCCGAGAGCATAATAAATAATGCCTCGGCGTACTTTTTATAGCTCGTAAAATTTTGTTTCAAGAATTTCGACAATATGTATGGAGTGCATTAATGTGCCTAGAGCTAATAAACACATCGGGCGAACAATGTTAAGTGCACGGCAGTAAACAAGCTCCTTAAATATGAATCTAAAGCGTCGGATGTTGAATCGATGCTCTTACTTTATTTGAGCGTAATATTTCATGAATATTTCTCGCAATCACTACCGAGTTTTACCAGACAATAATTTTCTATGCTCGAATCGGCTTTTCAGCGACATTTACGACTGTCATAATTTTTCCACGCGTCAGCCATACTTTACGAGCCATTTCAAAGTATTGCAAAGTACTACTTGCCATTCTCGAAACGCGATCGATCAACATCATCCTCTACCCCTCCCTCCCCCTCCCACCCGCGGAATACACGTATGATTATTACACTCGGCGGGGCATAAGCCGTGGAGCCGTGGGTATTACGGGATATCATCAGCGTCGATTAAAACAAGTCGCCCAATAAAGCCCAAGCTCTCAACATTTTCATAATGATCGGGGCTAATAAAGTGCGCCCGCGGAAAAATCGGCAAAGAGCCCAAGTGAATCGTGCGCTCCTCGAGCCTCGACTAATGAAGCGAGAGATGAGCATGGCAGTCGGCAGTTTCTTCGCGGTTAGCCTGGATAAGGACGCGTGGGCAGGAAGGATATCGCGATCTTCTCCGCGAGTTACTCCCCGGAGGCTGTCGGATGTGTGCGGGGGCGTGCGCAAAGATGAAGTCGGTGCACCGGGGGTGGGGGGTGACATTGGGATCGAGGGATGGGGGATGAGCTTCTTCTCCTCCTCTTTCCTTACCGCGCTCCCTCGGCCACCCCGTGCTCTCTCCTTGGCTGTCCTTGTCCCGTAAATGGGGGAGCTTTCGTCGCCGAGATCTCGCTTCGTGGTCCATCGAGGGTGCGAACCTCATTTTTTCGTTCGACCACTTCGATCGTGTCTCTCAGCCTCGGCTGGCGGCAGTCCCGGCCCCTCGTCAGCGATGGTTTTATGCCTTCGAGGCGAAGGCTTATCACGCCCCGTAAGAGGGTTCTGGACGGCGAATTTGTCAACCAATTCCCGGGGATCAGTGGAGGAAATCGAAGGGCGTCGCAACGGCCAAATCGAATTACCCGAGGTCTCGGGACGAGGCGAGCGCCGCATTTCTTTCCAACTTTCTCGAGGCTCTTACTCTCTCGCCCTCTCACTCCACCAGGAAGTCGGCATCTCGCTTCTCTTAAGGATTCATTGTCATTTGCGCCCGCACCTCCACTCTAATTTGCCGAGTGCACAGGACCAAGTGCATTACGCGAGCGAGGGCATTGGGAGGGACGAAGGCTCGTAAATGTGTTTTGTGGGGGCGAGTTTTACAAGGGAAGCTCATCGAGTTGCGACCAATCGATAGTCAGGCATTTGTTATTATTCCATCGATTGTATCGATTGTATAATTCTTCCGGACTGGTTTAGCGATCGAGGAGACTCCAGGTGATAATGATTGGGATTATTACAGCGACTGCAACATTTAAAATCGACGGTGAAGAAAGAAAGATATTTGCTTTCGTGCATTGATTTGGCTAGTTTTATCAAAGCCATAGGTGTACGACAAAAATTGCAAATAATATTTGGGCTCCCTACCTGTTTGTCTCTTTTGCATTCAAATAGATTTGTCAATTTATGTAATAATTGCCGTGCGTCGTTAACAAGCAGGGATTTAAGTGATATTTTACGTTACTCTAAATCCACTCGTTGTCATGTTGTTTCAGAATTATAAAGTTTCGCTCAGTTTCTTTTAATGACCAAAAACTTGGAAATTAAGAGAACGAAAGGCCATTTCAAAACTTATTAACAAACACGTACTTTCTCAAAACTATTCAATTTCACAATAGAAGCGTCGATTCATTAATGTTATATATATATTCTTTGTAAATAATTTTAACATATTAATTAGCTATTTAACGTCAAAATAATTATTAATAAAAATTAAATGCATTTGTAAATATTTATCAAGATCCTTTCCATATAATAGTCATTGAGATCATTTCGAGTTGAAGTATAATTATCGATGTATTACGTGAGGGAAGGACAAGCGGCGTAACAAATGGAAAGTCACGAAACAATGTTATCTTATTTATTTTCACTCCGATACAAATACCATTGGTCAATGTATAGAGCCCGAAGGTCGCACGAAGCATTGATTGATAGTAACAATAATTCCGTCCTTATCGGTAAAAAAAATGACGGTCGTAAAAAATCCAAGCTCAAGCACCGGTGAAAAATTTGACAAGTATATTACGAGAGGCAAGCTCCGAGCTTTCCCGGAAAATGTCCTCCGAGAAGCTGAAGGGGGAATTTCGGACAACCGCTCCTCCGAATCTTACGGGAGACTGATGGGAGGTACGCGGCTACACTCTCCTCCTTATCGGACATCGGTTTTTAAACATTCGCATTGTCACACACGACGCACAACCGGGCGACAACCGGGCGACAACACGTGCGCAATGCCAAGGGAAATTTACATACCACGTAGGCAAGCACCTGTGTGCGTGCGCGCGTGGGCGGCTGGGTGGGTGGGTGCGCGGGTAGGCGTAGGTCTGTGTGCGTTTGCCAGATTCACATACAAATTCATTCGCTCGCCATACTAATCGCGATAAGCCGTATGGAGAGGGACGTTTCCTCTTTTGAAGCGGAGCAAGAATTTCGCAGACGAGGCGGCCTCGCTTTGCCATTCCTAGTGGTTTCGCCAACTTGTGCAGGCGCGCCATTTTCGTTCAGCAGAATTCGCGCAGCCGGCTAAATTTCATTTATTATAGAGAGATTAAAAAGGAAGCGCGAGCCGCCGCTCATTTGTAAGAAGAGCCGGGCTTATATGCAGAAAAAGCTGATAAGGAAAAATGGGAGGGAGATTTATAGTTTGTGCGATTTGATCGCTCGCAAGAACGGACTGGTACGCCGGCAGATTAGTACTTATCCCTAAATTCTTTTATTAGTCGCTACTGGTTATTTTGTGGAAGAAAAAAAAGAAAAAGTTACTGCTGCGATAAGGAAATGTTTGGCCTGGAATAGGCGGCTGGCTACTGCTTACCGAGCATTCGCACGAAATATTCTTCCATGCACTTTTACTGTTAACGGCGTACCTCGAACAATTCAATGGCCGTTGCATTTAATAGAAGTGCGGTACGTCGATGCCTCTTGACTTGCCGTCGCAGCCGATTTTATTGAAGTTCCAGCCGCCCGGCCGATGCTCCCTTTTCCCAAATTTAGGACAGAATTTTCCCTCCTCCCGTTAAATTACACTGGCCAATGATTTTTTGGAATTGTAATTTTGAAGGAGATTTCGGGAAATCCCCTCCATACAGAGAACTGGGATGCGAATTTGCGCGTGTTTCAAGCGAAATTACAATTCCGCCCCATTCCGTAAGCTACTTTCAACAAACTTCAAATAACAAATTTGGTGTTTTAAGCCAGAGAAATTATTATTCCGTAGCTATTTATTGAGCAGCAATGAGACACACGAGGCACGCAATTACGCTGATATATCTGACATTTATTGACAGTAATTAGATAATGAATAGGCGGCTGCCTATTATGTATGTATAATATGCCGACGTATTTATTGTTAGAAGCATTGGTTATGGTTAAATTACAAATTCCCTTGACTATATTTGCGAATGAATTACAAAAAGTATTCCAAATTAATTTCTTTACTGGCATTAGAATTCCTGTTCTTATCGTGATGCTTATTTGATCTGCAATTATAATTTATGTACTTTCACATACGCATATATATATATATATATATATATATATATGCATGTATCCCTTGGTTCCCACTGCCGACCTTACACCATCAGATAAACACGCCCGAATGAAAATATTTGTTGATAATCCATATGTAAATTAAGAATTACAATAATCAAATCAAATGCGTTTTAAATTAGATACGTAGATTACTATCAAATTTCAAATTGCAGCTTCAAAGCAGAGGCCAATTTAAAATGTAAACATTTTTCCTCTTTAACAATTATAATAATTGCAATCACTATTCGTTATTATTAATTACACCGTAGTACTAGAGTAGATATGAAGATTAAAATAGTTATTTATATAGTCATTTCCTTTGGATCTTGAATTTCGATAAATTCTTATCGTACCAAGTACTATCGCATCAGTGTATTGTAATGTAACATTCACTGCAAATAATGGGATTATAAATGTTAATTGGTCACATATTCGTCAGAGCCAAGTCGGTAATGCGTACTTTCGTATTGAAGCGAACTTTTGAGAAATCTTATTTGTCTCGAGACTTGGAACTTGAATTTTTAGGCGAACGGTAAAGAGTTGTTGAATTGCTAAACGTTTGAATTATTCGATGAGCCGACGAGTCCCTCAAACTCAGTTGCAAATCCTATAAAAACAGCCATCTCATGCAATACAGAAACCTTTACGCAAATTATTAATTTATGACAGTCTTAGGTAATTGGCTCACTAGTTCATAAGTTACACACGTTCGCGAGTTAAAGAGGCGTTTTTAGGTATTTGGTATTTATCGAACGTCGCTTAATTATGTAAACAGCACATTGATATTATGCTTAATTACGTAGACATTTTCGTACAGTCGGACACTTTAATGTCACCGAGTGGGTCAAGCCTGAGAATGAAGGACACTTTTTCTTCGAGCTTTTCGCTTTTCCATTGAAAATTGAAATACGACGGTGTGCAACGCATACATTCACGCTCCAGTAAAATTGCATAAACACGAATGAGACGAAAGTTTACCTTCGGAACGTATCGATCGATAAAAGTGTCAATTTGGACACGAATCCATATGAATGCGAAGAGGTGCAATTAATAAATGTACCACTCGCGTCCAAGAGACTCGAATCTCTTTAATTTTTCCAAAGTTTTTTGTCGCAGAGCATTTTAAAAAAAATACAAATCTTGCAACATAAATAAGGGGGATACATTTTAATAGGCAGACTCTGTATTATAAAGGAGACAGTTCTATTTTGCCAGAGTGAGAAAATTAGTGCACTAGAAAGAAATGAAGCAACGGGCTTACGGGCAGCGAGTCTATTTCCCTTTACTTTGTCCCCCCCTCCACCCCAAAACGACACGCAGAAAAAGGAAAGGAAAAAGGAAGCACCACCTTGCAGCCGCCCGATCAAGATTTTTCCGAACCAACGGACATCCCGGCATTGCGAACAACAGCAGTTGGATTTTTCCCAACTTAATTAAGACACAGCATCGAGGCCCCATCCAAACGAACATTAAGGCAAATGTGCACAAGCCGGAGCCCTAGCAACCTAGGCCCGTCCCACCGAACAAGCGAAAGCTGCGCCGCTTTAATGCGCACGCCCGCGGCATCCGCAATAACATCATCGAGATTATAAAGAGACTGTGGAGAGGCGGCAATGCCGGCCTCGTCGCCTAGGCCAAATGAAATTAGCCCCCGCGCGTACGAGGCTTAATTCCGCTGCGCCCGTGTGTCCCTCTCTCTCTCTCTCTCTTATCGCGGCGTAATTTAATAGCGCTGGCTAATTCGCTCGCGCGGCCAAAGCGGCGGCCGCCGAGATAAGAGAGTCGTTTGCGGGAGAAGAGGAGCGCGGCGATCGGCGCTGGCAGGGCCTCTGAATTAGAGCGCGTCAGGGCGATTTACGGGCTTGTTCCGGGCCTCGGCGCCGCGATCATTAATTGTCAGCGAGTCGCTGCACCCCGGGCGCTCGTACTTTATGCCGGGAGGATCGCCGGGATTATCGGCCGATAAGGACGCTGACGGATACCCGCCATGTTGGCCGGGCCCTCGCTCCCGTCACGTCCTCGATCGTGGAAGAGTTTTGCACGAGTCGGCCAGGTCAATTAGACCTTGAGGAGGACCTTGGCTTGGCCAGGATGCCGATTTTTCTCGCCATTTTTCTCGCCGTTGCTCGCCGTTACTCTCTTGGGCGCATTAAAGTGCTCGAAACGACGGGATTCATCACGACAATTGGACTTTTTAATCAGTTGGCCGTAGCTCTCCCAGCGAGTTTAAGGGAGTGCGCGGAGGGTGGGGGTGAGCGTGGCAAAGGAGCGGGCCAATCAATTAGAGAAAGCAGGAAACGAGTTTTCGGCAACTTATTGGCGGGGCGAGGTTTATTTAAAAGCGGAGTCTTTGAAATGCCAGCAATTTCTAATAAGAGAGCGTCTCTCTCGCGCTTGGATTTCTTTTTCACGGCTTGTCTCGTTATGCCTCTTATGGCTTTATTTATAGCAATTTGTTCCAGGGACGAGCTCTTACAGCCATAGACATTTGCTATTTAAGAGGACGCGCTATTCCTCATTAATGGCTGACTGTACTCGGAGTACAAGTTTCCTTACAAGCATACTAAGTGGGATGGCCAGATGAGTTATTTCCTAGCGCCTAACAAAACAGGTTACTCAGTCAATGGATTCAATAGATTGTATCGGGAGTTGGCAAGTGAAGGATCTTCACCTACCGCTCTCCACCTGCTCTATAAAGTTTCGTTAATTTTCCCTTGTAAATCCCTTTACAACCGATACTTTATAATAATCAGCAGTGTCTTGAGGTGCGCTGAATGAATTGCGTCGAGTGGGCCTGAACTTGACTGCTTGAAAGCCTTGTATTTCGCGACGCATCTCGCGATATTTGGGAAACGCATTTCCTCCTCAAAGCACAGTGCATGCGCAGACGTAACGGGCTGCCTGTCAGTCAGCTCGTAACTACATTGTCATCCAACATCTCTTTGCGGACGCACCAACAAACTGTGAACTTTGCAGCGATGAAGATGACGGATGGATTATGAGCGATTGAAATATGTTGTGGATCGCTTCCACGAGCAATCGACGTAATAAAGGTCAACTTTACGGCAAGAAGAGTTGGGGAGTGCGCAAGTCGCTCCTCGCTCCCGCAAAAGCCCGGACACTTAATCTCCGTATTTCATTTCGTATCCGTATATAGGAATATTTCCGAGGATACGTGCGAATTCGCGCCTCTTCGATCCAATTTAAAAATGATGGAGAATGCGCGCCGCAGCCGCAGCGTAACGAAAGCGGAACGAGGCGTAATAGCGGAGGATAGAATAAGAAATTTACGATTTTAATTTGCAGCGAGTTCCGCAGCGAGTGAGCCGGAGAAAGGGACAGAGGGAGGCAGAGTGAGAGTGAGGGAGAGCGCGCGCGAGAGAACAAGAGCGATATAGTTAGAGAGAGGTAAATAGAAGTAGATAGAGAGTAAGAGAATGGGAGCGTAAGAGATAGATGGATAGATAGATAGATAGATGGATAGATGGATAGATAGAGAGAGAGAGAGAGCGAGAGAGAGAGAGAGAGAGAGAGAGAGAGAGAGAGAGAGAGAGGGAGGGAGGGAGAGGGGAAACGGCAAATGTAGAAGAATCAGAGACGAAAAAGTTCTAGAATGCTTCTTCTCTTCCGAGTTGGTTGGATAGGCGAAGGATAGAAAGAGAGCAAAGGAGAGCGACGAGCTGTACATTCATCACGAGTTATTAAACGAGGTAACAAAAGAAAAGACAGAAAGAGGGGTGGAGAGCGAGAGAGTGAGCGAGAGAGTGAGTGAGAGAGAGGTGGGGAGGGTAGGGGTGGGAGGCGGGGTGGACAGGGGACGAGGAGGACCCCGACTCGTCGGGGTGCGTAAAGAAGGCGGGAAGATAGAATCTCCTAACTAGTATACTCCGTGATGATAGATGGCGTTTTGGATTATAAGCGCGTCTCCGGACTGCCTCTCTTTTTCTTCTTCGTCGGTTTCTTCGGCTCCTCGAGGATGGTTCGCCTATGCGTCCCCGTTTTCCCTTCACGTGTACGCCGCTCCCGAGGCCCTTCGCTTCCCCCCTCGCTCTTATCAGAGATTTCGCTCTTCCGGGTGGAAGCTTTTTTGCATAATTTTCCCTAACGCGCCTTTGCCGGGCGCCAAAGCGATGTCTTGATCGCTTGCGGCCGTAATGTTTCATCTATTCTTCTCTCGACTGGGGAACCTTTTATAATATCATTGTTTATGGTAAGCAATCTTATTGTTATGTCTTTTTAAAGTGGAGTTGAGGTTCGAGTTGGGCTGCGCGGCGTTGCGTGGAGGCTTTTGGAGGAGCGAAACCGTGAATTGTCGAGAAATTGCAGTTCGCTTGCGTTCCCAAAGTATATTTACGATGTAAATGCTTAGTGACTCTACAAAAATTCCTCTTCAATTATACAGTCTAAAGGGATTCTCAGCAATGTTTAGGTTAACATTGTCTATTAATGCGTTGATTACAATAGAGCTTGTGATACTTGGAAGGAATAATAGATGAGATTTTGCCAGAAAATCACCAAGTTTGATTATTTATACGTTGGATTACTTTGATCTTTCTATATAATCTATATAGAATCTGTTTCTATATAATCGGTTTCTGGCATTAAGTAGTCTATTTTGCCAAATATCCCGTATAAACTGGATAAGCATAAAAAAATAATTTTGTCCATGTAAATTCAATAAAATGTCTCAGATTTTGTTAAATTTATATTCATGATGTGGTATTGTTCGAGCTCAGTAATTCGTGTCAAAACTAACGCAAAGACGTAAACAATGAAAGGCACGACAAGCCTACTTGTACTACGCACAACATGCACACGCGCGCGTGCCCACATATGCATATACACATACATATATATATATATATACACATATGTATATACACACATGTAGAGATACACATGCTTGTGAACGATTATTCTATTGAAGTGTGATGATGATGATGATGATGATGATGATGATGATGATGACGACGACGATTTTTATGACGTCAATAAAGTCGTCAAAGAAATTTTCAGATCTTTTCCTCGGCCGTTATCCGAGTATCAACAAGGTATATTGGCGTGACTAGAATAGATGGTAATCTCAACTATCTAGGTACGGGGAATAAACTACGTAAGATAAAGAAACCACTCATCTTGAAGATTAAAAGAAGTCTTGCGTTAATTTTACCGCAGGTTTTTTAATGGCCTCGTGCTGTTATTTAATCCCTTAGATCTTGTTGTCGCCATGTTAAATCATTTTATTCGTTCGTTCAATAATCTATTATGTCTACAATAATACGCTGTTGATGCGAGTATCAACCGTTTGGGCCAAGTTTTTCATTAACTTTTATTGTGAGTTATCAGCTGAAACTACCTTTGCTCCTCAACTTCTCGTGGCGAATTAAAATTCCTCTCACCCTTTATTTTGCCAAACTTTCGACCAAATGGAAAAAATGCCGTGGAAAGGACGATTCCCTCAACAGGACGAATTTACGTGAAAATTTGAATAACTTTCGTTCTTGTAGTACATTCGAATGAAAGTTTATTGTAATTGGATTAATAAATGCCGAGTATTGTGATGGGAAAGCCGTAAGCAAATTTATAAAATGTTGCAAATTGCTACGTCTCATGAGAATTTGATTTAATGAATTAATGAAATTATTTGAAATGAAATTTGAAGAAACGACACATGCAAGGTCTAAAATACTACTTTTCAAAATTCATCTCAATCGCAACTTCTTGTTTCCATTACGTCGTCAGTCTCTCGAAATTATATAGCAATTTATAAGCACTAAGATTGGCAGTTCTGAAACCACAAATTAGATTAAATAATATTAATCAATTGGCGCACTTAACAGTTTTGGATCATTATTTCTTTCTTTCTTTTTTTCTTGTCTTTCTTTTACGAGAGCGTAGCTGAACAATAATATATATATTTACGAGAGTGATAGCACAAAAAGAGTATCATTTAACTACGCAGAGAGAGAGAGAGAGAGAGAGAGAGAATAATAACACATTGCAGGCTCGACTATGAGTTCCGATATACTCACACAATCGCCGAATAGAATTCCCACAAAGCACAACGTCATTCTAATTCCATTCTGCTTTAGCAATGAGCGGCAATTAAAAGACTTTGCCGCTTCACCAATTTGCCCTACTACGCGCACGAATAACATCGATCCGAGGTTTAAATTTTAACAGCCACGGAATTATCACTCCTTGACATGAGAACCCACACACACACACACACACACACACACACACACACGGCCTCCAATAGGCCTCCTTAATATCTCATCCAACAAGCTGAAAACCCGCGCACCCGCCATTCCCAGACGAACGGGACCTCGTCCTCGGCATAATCGCAGCGCAACGTAAGTAAGGCAAGCAGCAGCTTACAGCAAAAGTTCGGCAATTTTCGCGCCGTCAGTCAAATGGAGGGGCGTATATGGCCGGCTCACTCCGATGATAATTTGGCAAGAAATGCGAAAGCTGACAGGCTTCCGGCTGCCTCGGAATATCCGCCATGTCTGCTCGATAAGGCTCGAGAGCAAGCCTCCTGGCAATAATATCCTTCGCTCGGGCTTTCCTTTTATTTCTCAAGTGGCCTATTATCACCCCGGTGACACATTCGAGGCGATGATTCACAATCGTCGCTTAACCCTGCGCAATCATTACAGAGCGTCTGGTTGGCTTGGTCACGTGCTACTCGGGCCCTCCAGCCAAATCTCATTAATATTCCTTTCTCGCGAGAATCGACTTGCCTTTATCGTCATTGCCCCGTATTATTCGCTCATTTGCCTCCAAGACTTTGAGTGGACTTGAGGGACAAGGATTGTTTAATAAGGTGACAAGGTGGGGAGCATCGTGGGGAGCATCGACGTTCCGAGTCCCATTCGAGTCACAACCCGAGGCCCATTTATTCTACATAGTGCGGCAGCTATTCTAAGCAATGGATATGATTGCCTTCATTATACGTTCGCAAGCTATTACTTGGCCGCGTATTATCGAGGAGGCGTTTTACGCGAACAATTATTATCACGTAATTTCAGGATCACGTGACACGATCGCTCGACACTCAGCCGCTCGTGCAACATTTATTAATTACAATTTATCATCGGATCCCGTACCAAGACTATGTGAAAGAACCATCTTGCGAGTCAGTAATTTTAACAATAATAAGGGCATTTGTAAATCCGCGACATGGTTAGTATAATATTGACCGAGCTTGGCTTGTAATTCCATTGAACTTCTTACCCTCAAAGTGTTCACGATGAGCAGCTGCCCTGTCGAATTCGTTTTCCTTACAGTTGTCGGGAATTGCCGGAGTCTATTGTAGTAATTGTCTTGTCTATTAAAGCCGAGCTAATTAATTTATCCGATCGCTAATTCAGGATGCACTAGTGCACTTGGCGGGCCATGCAACGGAAAAATGTCGAACGTTCGAGGGACGTGGCGCCATCTCTAGGATTAGTCGCGCAACAACAAGTTAACGAGCGTAGAAATATCGGCGGCTTCAACCTCCCTCCCCCCTCTCGCACTCTCTCACCCACCCGCCCACCCACCGCCACCAACCACCAACCACCACTCATCCTCTCTCTCTCTCTTTAATCGATAAGCTCGCCTCGTCTGCTGTATGAGCGCGTGGTGACATACGGTGGTCGGACATTTATTTATGCTTGGCTTGGAGGATTGACATGTCGAAGCTTGATCCTCGGTCGCGTGACTCTTGTGTGAATTTTCCGTTGCATTTTTGGCGCCTTTTCTATTTAGCATACGACGAGATTGTAGTGATATCGTTATTGCCTACGAAATGGATCATTAATGCATGTAATAATATGTAATCGTAGCGTAATAGCAATCGCATCCCACCCCACAAATACTTTGGCTCGTTAACTATTAAGCTCGTCGAGTCAATTGTTATTTATGTGATGGTAATGTGTCGGCGATGCGTCATTGTTGGGAATAACGCGAGAGGGCAAATGCTTTATATTGCGAATAGGCAGGCGCCGATGAATTTTGATAATTCAGGATTAGACGGCAGAGCGGATTATCCATTGGCAAAACTTTCCCAAACACTCTCTTATATTTATAAATGTAAATATGAGTTGGAAGCGAAGCTTGCATTCCCAATTAGGCCACCATCGATTATGCATTCAATCATATTCAACGGCATTGAAATGAATTCAAATTGCAGATTAATATTGAGCAGTAATCGCCAACTAGTCGAGCAATTATCCGGCATTAATGAAACATTGGCTTCCCTCGCGGACTCGACGTGTTATCGTAAATTCCAATTAACGACGGATTACTTGCTCTTTCAAAATTACTGCGCCATCTTCCAACTACGGACTCTCGAGTGCAATGAGAAGTATTGCTTTACTTCCCTTCTCTCTCTCCCTCTCTCATTACGAATTACAATTAATTTATCCTCAACGAGCGTGTTGATAACGAGTTGATAAAATTGTCGAGGGGAAATGAATTTGGAGGGCAATGTTTATTATCGTTTACCATTGGTAATTTAAAAGCGTTATCATCGATTCTTGTCGCTCTTGAAGGAACATTAAAAATAGTTGTCTTTTCAAATTTTTCTATAAAAGAAACACTTTATTACATCTAACTAGGAGGAGTATTACATATGACAAATGCCTGTCCCGTTTGTTTGCTTCGACATCGGTTTGTTCATTATTTATAATTGGTTTTCTCAGCCGGTACGAAAACAGTTTTTTACCTCTGTAAGAAAAATTAGCGTTTAGTGTGACCAGTTGAAGTATTTCATATATATATTGACCGACGTTAAGTCACAAGCTTCTACAATTGTAAAATTTATTCTTTTGCATTGCGTGCCATTCGTTTTGATATGTTCAGGAACCATTCGCAACCACATGAGATTTTCACTTACAGTCGTAAACGCGGTCAATTTTCGAGAATGCACTTAAAACTTTACATTACTGATTAATCCTTGTTATATCGATCACCTACAGTCTTACTTTATAACAACTACACTTTAATCGCTTTCGCTTTCGCTTAACACTTTCTTTCATTGTCAACTAATAAACATTGTCAAAACGTATCGAGGCTCTTCTCCGTTCTCCCTTAAATTCTACTCGATTACAACTTGGCGGATAGCAAAGTTAAAGTTGCACAGACACGATCGCATGCTCCTCATTCACGTGGCGCTTAATTTTGCAAGCAGCACGGAGTGCTTTTCAAGCAAAAATATCTCATTTTAATTGAATCCGAGCAATAATAATGATTAGTAGTAGTTGTAGTAGTAGCGCAATAATATACAAGAGCACATCGACTGCCTTCTCCTACAATAATTATAATAATAACTATGACGGTAATAATAATAATAACAACAACAACAACAGCAGCAGCAACAACGACGACGACAATAATTATAATGACAATAATAATACTAATAATAACAAATAATAACTAATAAGAACAATAATAAGGACAATGAAGATAATAATAGTAGCGATAATAATACTGATGATAATTGTAATTGTAATAATAATTGTAACAATTGTAACATTGATGCGCAGTATTTTGGAACGTGTGCGTGTGTTTGCGCGCGCGCATTCTCTTTTACAATTGTGATTTAGTAATCATGTTTACGAAATACGCCATTTCCTATGTACAAAAGTCACAGTCTTCTTGTCGCGCTTACTATTTTCATTGACATCCAATTGTAATATCAGTTCTCATTAAACATCATTTAATAAAGAAATTATTAATTCTCCGTCCCGTGAATTATGCACGTCGGCCGACGGAAATTGCCACAGTTGGAGCTTAAATTATTCTTTCGTGAAATTTGTAGCTGCAATGTATGATTTGAGAACGAGTCCCGAAGCTTTGCTTCTACAATTATAATTATAGCCTATAATTATAGCCGTGAGAGGGCGAAAAGTCGAAAAATCGCTGCCCTTTAGAGCCCAAATCCCACCTGCGATGCGCATATTTACAGGAACAGTAGCTTTGACAATTTTGCAAACCATTTCGGCAAAATTTCACGAACCCAAGGCTCCATTTAATTTACAGGGAGCATTCACAAAAGTTGACGAAGCTCGAGCTGCCCGCCACCACACTAACCTAACCTCACCCAACTACTGGCGTATCCACTCGAACAGAAATCCCAAATACCGCCAATTGACATTTAGATTAACATCGCATAAATATGTTAGAGAATAACTTGGCCGCTCCGCAATTACACCCCCACCCTTAAAGTACATTAATTGTTAACAGCCTTTTACTCGACTAGTATTTTAAGAATGACACGAATAAATGCGTACAAATAGCAATTGCAGTCCACCTTCCAACTATCCGACAATAATACGTAAAACCATGGACCATCTCTCTCCCCATCCCCATGCGAACGACGCACTGGCCGATCTCTCTCGAGATTCGGGAGATCGACGCCCGTGAGACCAACAAGCGACACCTCATCCTCAACATCCCGAGGACTCATCGGCCTCGTCCGGCTCCTTCTCGCTCGCGGCGAAGGCCCCTCGTCCTCCTCCTCGAGTAGTCCACCCGCAGTCCACTCATAGTGGGGTCTCCTCGTTGAGGAGTTACCTCGGGGCAGGAGACTCGCTCGGCGGTCATACGGCACTCCCCGCGCAGAATCCCGGCTTAGCCGAGAGCGGAGCCTCGGTACCGGCGCCACCACCGCCGCCGCCGCCCCCGCCGCGCCTCCGCTTCTCGCACTCGAGGGTGCTGAAGGTGTTCCGAGCGATGTGGCCGGGCCCGGCGAGGGACTTCCTCTTGGGGTTCTGGAGGGTCATGCTGCGCTGGCTCGAGCAGTTGGAGCCGAGGCCGGGCTCGGCGACCCTCAGCATCCCCGAGTGTATCGTGCCAAAGTTCTGGTAGATGTACTGGGGGGCGGAGGCGTTGGCCGGGTAGTGCTGGTGGTGGTGCTGGTGCTTGAGGGTGATGGGCACTGTTTGGCCGGCGAGGCTGCTGTAGCGCGACTCGTAGCCGTAGGGGGCGTCGAGGAGGGACTCGCTGGCGTTCACTTCCTTATCGGCGAACGCTAAGGGCGGCTGCTGCTGTACCACCTGCTGCTCCTGCTGCTGCTGCTGCTGCTGCTGCTCGGGCGTGAGGCCGTTGGCGGGTGGCGGCGGTGGGAAGTCGCTGAAGCGGGCCGGGGGCTCCTGGAAGTTGGGGTGCTCCTTGGCCTCGGCGAAGGCGATCACGTTCTGTCGGGACTCGGAGAGGAGGCGCGAGTCCATTATGAGACCTTCCTTATCGACGAAGCCGCTCAGTCGGGAGTCGACGACACTCGGGTCGGCCTTGTCGGAGAATCCGGTGCTCGCGAAGCGCGGCTCGATTATCTTTGTCTCGGGGTACGCCGGCAGCATGTTGGATAAGTCGGCCTTGTCCACGTAGCTGATGGCCGACTGTGGATTCGAGGCGCAAATGTCGGGAGCTGACTTGCAGAGAAGCGACGTGCCCTCGTCCGCTAGCCTCGGTGGACCTGGTGAGATGCGAGAAGAGAGACAGAGTGAATTAATATTGGTTTAATTTTTTTTGTTTTTGTGGTTTTTTGCCCCCCACCCCCCACCCCCACCCCGTTAACACGCAATCCCATGATTAGGCAATTGGAAAGTTATTGTTTGCAATGTAGTTGACAGATATTGCCTCTCGTCTATCTTAAATTACTAGGCGAATTGCGATTTTATGCCGGAATAGTACTTTTGCACATTTTGTTAAAAGCTCTCCTGTGGCTTTCGTGCCTCACCGGCCTATGGACTTTCGAAGGCAGCACATCATTAAAGCTCTTGAGGGACGATGAAAAAATGCAGAACCGTTAATTGAAATTTGCGTTAGAATTGGCAAATTGAATAATTCATTGGCTTTGATAGAAAAACTTTTCATTTAGAAATAATTTGCTTCGAATGGAGATTTATTACAGAGCGTATTATTATTATTATTATTATTATTATATCACCACTAATTGAAATAAAAATGGTTAATTTTTTAATTAATACCGGATGCCTCACTCCTGAATATTAATAACGATTATTGTTAATTATCGAGCGTAAGGATGTTCTATGCTTAACGGGCTTTGATAATACGATTTAAAAAGTTTGATTGCTCTTATACATTTTAATAATACATTTTGTATTGACGTTAAAAACAATATTCGATTAACGACGTTATTAAACATCCACGGTAATTAATGAGTCTGTCTTCGAGCATTATTGTTTATTTCGAGCAAATTGATTAATTATCGAGCAACACGAAGCCACGGACCATAATTTCACGGACAGTACATAATGAAGTATCTTGGCTGAATTGAGATATTATTTTATGGTCGTTTAAGAACCGGCGAATAAGACAAGAAATAAGTGCACTCCTCAATGTGACTAAGCAATTCCGTTCGATGAAATTCAACTATTGAGCTGCTCAAATGGGCCTCACGAGGCTTACCCGACTCTAAGCGCTTCATCGTTGAAAACTGTTTTATCGACCAGTCAAGCATCACGATGTCCATTGGTTTAGCGAAAAATTTAGCGCTTCATTAGCATAATGCCGAGGCTGGCTTGTAATGTCGTAATGCCCGACCTTGCAAATTAATCTGTGCATTGTAGTATCACGTATTAAAGCACAATTAGCCACAATTAGGAGTGTCAGTAAGGATTGAGTGACTGCAAAGCCATCGATGACATTGCGCAGGAGACGCAAAAATCCGGCAGCCTGGAATTGCTCAAAGATTTCATACCCGAATGCAGCCAATTTTTTACATCGTAAATCACGTCATCGTTGCATCTCTCTCTCTCTCGTCTTACGAGTACCTTGGTACTGCCACCTTAGCCTCGAGTTCTTCCTACCTGCGCCCTTGGTCGGCTGACTGACACCGGAGCAGGGAGTAGGTCCTGGCGATTTCTGATGCGACCTCACTAGGTACTCCGAGCTGAGGCCCCGTTGCTCCCGTAATTTCCTCTCGGCCCCCGGCACCATCACCCGCACCTGTGGGAAAACCAAGGAGCCCTTGATGATTTCGCAAACTTTTGACAATAACGGTCTAGAGGGAGAGGGGCACTAACGATTGGATTATTTGTTGGCGATGTGGATGGTGCAGGGTGGGTCAGTGATGTGGAGTAGGTTTCACAGAGATTTTTGTCTCTTGAATGTGTAGGAGGAGAGAGGTTTGGACGAGCTGTCCACGCAGCCTCGTCTTTGAAGATTACGAAGTTGTATTATCGATTGCGCATTCGCAGCTTTTTAATTGAGGCCGGGCGAGCATAGCCTCGGCATATCCGGTCGACATTTGATTATTTCAGGAGAATTCAATTTAAAAAGCTGCCGATGTATCGTATATCACGCATGCGAGCGCGTGGATTATTTTCGTGTTTATGTTAGTTTGAGTTTGCAATACAAAATGGCTTGGTACACGCTCTGACCTGAATTTAAAAATGAAAATATTTCGTAATATTTCCCGTAACAATGAGGCTACTACTGTATATATCGGGGATATTATTTGAATATGAACTATAAGCAATTGGCACATGGGCAATAATCCGGTAAGCATAATTTTATAAAAACACCCTTTACATCACGATGATTGGCCAGCTTTTCCGATATAAGCCACTATTTACTTTTTCTTCTCTCTCTTGCATTCCCATCGAGCGGGCAAACAAAATAATTTTAATATTTCATCTGCCTCCTGGCTAAACGCACATTTAGCAATAAATAGATGTATGTGTGTGTATATATAGTAATAAATGCCGCCGCGGAGCTTTGCTTTATAGGCAATGAATTTCTAACAGACAGTGCAGCAGGGCCAATCATTACTAGCCCATTCGAAAATAAATATTATCCGCAAATAGGGAATTCCAGCGAATTAATGTAAATCGCTTAAATATCTGCCCGGGTCCGGCACAATTGACAGCCACATCAACATTGCCATTCAGGCCCAAAGTCCCAAAGCCCAGAGGCCAATGAGGAGGGGCGATCAATTATAAAAGCCGGGGCGAGAAAGAAGGGAGAGGCCCATTCCGGGACAGAGGACGGCCATTATTAAAGCATCGCCACGAATTCCTCATTCGCATGGCCTTACGCATGAATAATCCGGATTTCGGGCGAGTGCGGGAGGCGCCAGCCGTTGATTAATGACAGTGCATAATACGCGGGGCACGTACCATGTCCTCGACGGTGGGGAAGCGAGCCATGTAGCCGGATATGGTGAGGAGAGCGGCGACCTCGGAGAGGATGAGCGCCAGTCCGGAGAGCTGGAGGCACCAGCCGTATTGGTACTGGGGAAGCGGGGTGTTCTCCGACTTGTTGGAGGAGGCGAACTTCTGTGGCAGGTCCCAGGAGGCCTCGGATAGGGCCGAGGCCAGGACGATAAGGCCGCCGCCCAGTGACAGGCCTGGAACAAGGGTTATCTCGGTTAGCGAGGCTTTATCGATCGATGGGGGGGGGGAGTTTGGAGTTTGGTCGGTTGGTGGGCCGATTGGCAAATTAGTTCCACGGCTGCCAAGTTGCGCTGGATGCCGCTCCTGTGGATAGTACAAGTTGCTCCAGCCTCTCTCTTATTTGTTTATTAATATTGGGTGCGAGTGGCTGGATGTTTGGTCTTAATCTCTATTGCAAAAGTTGCACTGCCTCGCACTATTTTTCCATTCTCATTTAAGATGTGTGGGTGAACTTTTGGACGGGAGCTTTCTCAACTTTGTTATTGGTGAAGTGAATCAATTATTGGGATGACTGGTTGGGTAGGGGCTTACTTATAATTTATTGTTCATTATGATTTCAGGTTGTGATTAAAGTGCCGTTTGACGCGAGTTGGAATTTAGGTTGAGCGGAGCAGGTGGTTGAGGGCCGTAAAATTTAAAAATTTTTTCGATATTTGAGCTGCTGAGTATTAATTTTGCCAGTCGCAAGATATGCTCTTTGCGATAAATATACGTTGCTGCGAATCTTGCCGAAAGTCGCTTTTCAATTAATTATAAAATGGAAGGAAATTCGTATGTTTAGAGAGTAGCGAGGAAGGATTGTGTTTGGAAAATTTTCGTTTAATTGTGCTGAAATATTCGGCAATCTAGTGTTTCGAGCTGCAAAGATCTTTGCTTTGATTTTGTTTAGAATGACAACAATGCCAAAACTTACTTACAGCTAATTATTATTGACAATTAATTCTTGATAAATAAAACTTTTGTGTACTCCTTCACATAAACCCTTCTTTCTTTCATTCTTTTTTGTTTTACATCAAAGGTGTTTGCCATCTGTTTAATGATATGAATACTTGGGCATTAATATTAGTAGATGAAGTGTCTGGAAATGTTTAAATTTTCAAAATAAGCAGAGTAACTTTATACTGATAAATTATTTTCTTATATAATGTCTCAAATAAAACCCAATTATGTACAAAATTGTCTTTGAGTTTTTATGAGCTTTTTTGCTCAAAGTAAATTGTTTAAAGTGCCCATGTATAAATAAGTATTTTTTGCAATACGTATTAATGGATAGATGGTAGAGGAACTGGAAAGATGCTTACTCGGGGAAATACATTGTTTGCAATAGAAGAGGACAACAAAACGACAAAAAAATAATAGGTTTCCTCGGTAAAGGCGATACGCAGTTCAGAAAGCCTAATTTAAATTCAAATAATAATGATAATAATGCCTAAACACGTAGAATGGCTAGTAGATAATTTTTTGCAATCTTTCACTTGAATTATTAGTGCGTAGTAGAATTATATAAGAATGTGGGGAAATATAGATAAGAGAGAAGAAAAGTACAAATGACAAATACAGCGACATACAAAATCCCAGCCCTTACGATTTTTCTTATTGTACTATACAAACTTACAACTTCGCTTAAAAATTGAAATTCAATTACTTTTTAATAGAGCGTACGGGGAGTATGAATAAAATATGTGTTTTTTAACTCATTCGACGACATAGACACGTGCTTTTCCCGGAGGAAGCGAGGCATCAGAAAAGGTAGATGCGTCGCCATGTTCTGATCCTTCTTTAACGAGGTGAAAGCTTTACGAGCAGTAAGAAAACAATATTGGAGCACTGCTCGCCTCTCTCTCTCTCTGACTGGGGATTTCGAAAAACAATTCCCATGTAAACTCCGATCTCGGCAAAGACGCAGCCATCCGCCATTTTTATGACGGATTGTGCGCCGTTGAGGGATAAGAGTAGGAAAAGATAGGCGTGACAGCCGAAACGTGGACAGACAAGATAAGACTGATAAGGAGCGTGGATACACGAGAGCTTTTGTTCGAATGTTCAATCTGGTGTAGAGTAATGCGATTTGTGGGAACAATTTCTCCAATCAAATGCATTTGTGAAACTTTTAAGATGTCGATTGAACGTCAAGTGGCCGTTTGACTGAATAATAATAAACTCTGTTTAGTAATTGTGTGGCTGATCGATGTAACTGCTTGTTCGCCATTAACCTCCAATGCTCTATGATATAATTTCCCATTGTTTTGTTCACTCGGCTGGAATTACTTTTAAAATGAATGCGCTTGTACGTGAAAATCTTAAAGGTCCTTCACTGCGCATGGAAATGCACAAGAATATTTAGAATTATTGGCAAACGCCGAGAATTAAGTAATTAAAGTCCTTAACTGCTTAATAATGAATGACATAAGCCCCACTAAGCGCGTTGAAATTTCGATTCTTTAAACTAAATGAAGGAATTAATTTACTTTAAACTTTATATCCTCTTATGATCTAACCAAGTATTCGGTCCAAAATGGCTTATTTTAGGATTAATTCATTATTGAGGATAAATATTGTTCCCTCGGCTAATCTTTTCCTAATAATTCCGAGTGAGATTTATCTCGGAATACAAAGGCAGCAGGTAGCAACTGCTGAAATTTGCATTTTATTCATAGCGCTCGCTTCTGCCACCAACACTTGTTTCATAAAAAATGTAATATTGCCTGCCAAACGCTGGCACTTTATTTCATTTGAGATATAATTCGGTACAATGTAAGGCAGCAGTTGTTTATTTGCAGTTGGGCCCTTTTCGCATTCGACCAACTACCTCGAGTATATCCAACTATGCGATTAGTAACTCCGAGTGTATATGTACGTATGTGTAAGTGTATGTAAGTGGATAATGTTGGAAATGCGAGGCATCCCTGACGTCAATATAATATTGAATATAATAAATAGTCGGCAGCTATTGCTCCGGAATGCGCTTGAACGCGTTGTTTTCAATGCTCAAAGTACCCAAACATCCGCCACAAGTAGTAGGCCGACGACGATGAGCTTTCGAGGAAAATCTTAATTCGAGCTCTCTCTCTCACTGCTCGGCAATTCTTCATCCTGAAAATCTCAGCTTCGCAACTACGAGGCACACTCGATTTATTATTTAATCGCGAGCGAAGCAATATAAATATCTTTGGAATCATGGGGGGAGAGGGAGGGAAAAGTAACGGCGATGTGAAAAATGCGAGTACGATTCGTCTGCAGAAATTTATGCCACCTCGACAAAATGAAAACTTCGCATTTAAGTCCTCGGCATCGTGCGACAAGGGTGGCGGTGGTGGCGGTGGTGGAGGAGGTGGTGGGGGGAGAGGGTGGCGGCGTCTCGAACGACTACGTGTTATTAAACGGCGGGCAGTTTATATTCGGCCGTCATGTGTCAAAGTCCTCGTACGATCTTCGTAGTTGGGTGTCGTTGCTGCTGTGCCGTGGCCCGAATGCAAAGCGTGCCAGTTTAATGTACCCACGCGAAAAGACGGAGGACAAAAGGAAGAGAGGAGCCGTCGCTGTGGTGCGGGGGTTGGGGTGGGGGCGAGAAGTCTGGCTTTCGGGGCGCGCGGGAGGGGAGCGAGAGGAGGGCGGCGGCGGCGAAAAGAAGAATGCGACGGGAAAGAATTTTTAATGCTTATCTCATTGGTCTTGTAGACCTTTGCTGATGCCGATGCCAAATGCTCGGCTCGTATAAATATTGAGAGAAATCGCTTTGACGGCGTGTAATGGCCCGTGAAGGGAAACTATAACAGTTGGCTTGTATATATATATAAAGTAATTTTAATTTAGTGACTCGCAATGACGGATAAAACGGTACTTTACATTTATATTGCACTCTCACATAATTTCGGATTGTATATTTTAGCATATCTGTCTGCTCGTACATTGGTATATGTTTCATTTGGTCCAATTATATGCTAATGATTCTGCGGAATCGTCGGTGCACGAGTTCATTGCCTAGTCACATTTAATATAAAAGATACATAATAATACCCCCCAATCAAATACTTTTCCCAAATAAATCCCCGTAATATTTATGCCTTCGACCACCAAAAAAGAAAAATATCCGCCCTATTTTACAAATATCATTATGGTTATTTGGTGCAGCGGCAGTGTAAATAATCGCTCGCACGCGATGAAATAAATTATTCACGATATAGAAAAGCGGCAATGTTACCGATAATTAATTAATGATTATTGGCAAATATTCGAGTGCCCGATTAATAATTCCCACGAGGAAACTAAGGAGTGATACTTTGTTATGGCAAACGAGCATTTATAAAAAGTACGCACCTAAGCCATTTTCATTTAAATTCTTTATTCACTTTTAGAAGTGAAAATTTTTTTAACGCCTCCCTTTACGAGGCAATAAGTCCGCGAAAGAAGAAACGCTAGTTATGAAAGCTTTTTTTATGCACAGAACCCCATGCAACACGACCGCGGAAAAGTGCATCTTATTAATATCACTTTTAAACAGTCGCGTGCGTATTCATCAACTTTTTCCAACAGGCTGCCTGTATTTAATGAATGAATTTCGTCTCAGGTGGCCTCACTCGCCATAAAAGAAGCAGACCCCATACAATCGAGAACGTTATTATCAGAATAGAGTGGATGCAGTTTGTGCCGTTGCTTAAAAATCCCAGGACCCAATGCCAAATCTCCATTCATTAATTATTATTATTGCCGACGCTTAGTGAGCGTAGGCAGCCCCCCCCCACCTTCACAAAACGCAAAACATATTTAAAACACGGAGTTTTAGTTGGAGCTCAGCCATGCCCAGCCTCTTCCCGCTGAACACGCAATTAACTTTAATCCCATTCCCCCCCCCCCCCACGAGTTTTATTTACCCAATTGATAATAAAGCAGAGGCAAAGCCACGCGAATGCGCGTGCGCCAATATCGAGAAAGCTCGGGAAAAATGAGCTAATGGTATTATGAGCCAAGGTCATAACGTGGGGGGACTTTGCCGGAATATCGAGGGGGGAGGAGTGGGAGGGTGGGCAATGCGGTAACGCAGTTTCATCAGAGAGTACTTGCGAATTGCCGCATAGGCCATTCGATCTTAAGGAGATTTTCGGCGAAGGAGACATTTCAGCAGTAGCAGTTGCGCGATACCACCTGACCTCACTACTTTTTCGTTTAAGTAACCTCGGAATTGCCCTAATATAAGTCCGTTATAATGTACATTGACATGCGAATTCTGAGACGGATTTCAGCATTTTGCTTTGGCTTTATTGCTTTTTAACGGCGAGGCAAATGTCTCGGACAAATGTCAAAATAGGCACATGTCGGATCGTTTTTCTTTATATTACATAGGCACTTGTCAATGTTGGCGTGTAAAGTAATTGCATTGAGAAATACAATTATACGAGGTAAAAAATTCAAAATTGAATTTTTAAATTCAAGCTACTCCGAATAGATGATAAATATGTCTCTTAATTACATCAAGCAAGTATTGTTCGTGGAGGTTGAATTGCATAAAAACTAAGCATATGTAAATTCTATCTCCTTAAAAAAAGTTGCTTTAAAGGTGCTTTACGTGTAATTATGGCTAAAAGTAAGGTAAAAAAAGAAAAAAAGTCAAAAATAGAACTCATTAATCAGATGAAACAAAACTTATTTGGCTTTAGTGCAAAGTAAAAAACTTCACTCCAATTTGAAGGACAATATGTGGCATTAAAATTTAGGTCACTCGTTATTTACCAATTCGTTATCAATTAACATTATTAAGTAATTTCAATTATTTACTTTATATTGCGTAGCACATTAACTACACTCTATTGTTAATTCTTGCGTCGCTATAATTATTCATCCATTATTGCAAAGAAGGCCTTCAATGTTTAATAATATTGCCACGATGGAGCAAAAAAATTACTCAATTATAATAAATTTTCCATATACGTGTACATTATAAATATAATTTCATAAAATCGTTTTTGCAAAATCTAGTAAGGAGGTGAAAATTTGTTAAGAGTTTACGAAAATTTACAAAGATTTTGTAATATATACTTATATTTCTTAAAGGATTCCCAGAAGTTTTATAAAGTCTGAAAAAAATCTGATTAAACACTCATAAAAATGTTAATTTTCCAAAAGGGAAGAAGATAAAAAGCGTTTAAAGTCGGAAATTGAAATATATATGAATTTTCCCCCTTGTAAGCGTCTATATACTGGCAATAACTTTTTATATTAATTTTTAATTATTACTGCAATATTTATATAATAGTGAAAATATTTATATTACGGTTTTATTACACCGAGGTAATGGCCAACTTTTTCTACGATTAAAATTTCACTGAAGAAGTTACGCACTCGATTGAATTATTAATTGCGCGCATATTTTTATAAAACTCTTGCGCGGGAAATTCGAGGTTATTTATGGAAATTTCGCATTTTTCGACAAGCAAGTTGAAATTAATTCACTTAATAATAAGCTTCTTTATTAATTTGGTTTGTCCCTATTTATTTAATTATTTTATTTGATGAGGCGCGCAAAAGTTTCTTTATATAGAGGACGAACGGGGAAAAAAAAAATGAAACTCGCATTGTATGTTAAAATAATTAAAGCCAAGAGCAAGTGCGAGGAGGAAAAATTGTGCTCCATGTTATCGTGAAATCTTTATGATTGTTATTCTTTTAATTAAATTTTTCAGTTACTATTTGTTCACTTTTTACGATCGTTTATAAATACAAGAGTTCCTTTCAAAAAATTAGAAATTTAATTCATATTTTTTTTAATTATACCCCAGCTATGATTTACGCAAAACCGTACAATTTATGTACAAAATATCTATTTGCATACGCACAGAATTATTGCATAATTTTTCTCTCATAATGCGCTTACCTCTTCTACTAAATATAACTTTCACTCGTTGCTAGAACTTTTTTTTCTCCCATTACGTATGAATATAGAAATAAGGAAACGAACGAAGCCTAATGAATAAACAATATTTTCGTGCGGTCAACCTGCTTTGATCTTCAAGAAAACATTGAAAATGCTCACGATCATGTGCATTAAGTATTAATTAGCTTTTCATTATGCTTCCAGGCATGAAGTGACAAATTTATTATAGAGTATCAGTGAGCAGGTCAAACGAAACGATTGATTTAAAGGCAAACTCGAGCTTAAATGTTACTTAATAATTGGAATTATAAAATTTGCGTAATATAAATAAAATTACAATTCTTCGTGACTGGGATAAAAATTTACAGCATCGCTTATTTAATTTCCCGTCCCATAAACACTAATGTAAATTCTATATTTTGGATAAAATGCAACGCAACGGCCCTCGTCTCGATCAAACAATACACTTTGCCGGCACTGCTAAGTGGCCGAATATTCAAAGGAAGTCGGGAATAGAGTAAGAGAAAAGTTGGAGGACAAGTGAAGCAGATTGAAGATAGAGAGGAGGCGATGCAGGAAGCGAGAGAAAATTCCTGCGGATATTTCTTTCGTACTCTAAAAGCAGAATCCATTTCGATTTCCCTTCGTGCAATAGCCCCCTGACGAATGCCCCAGGAAGCCGTGTTTATTCTCTCTCTTATTGTTGTCCTGTAAAGCGAGCAAGCACACGTCACTTCTCGTCCTCTGACGTATTGTCGCGTTGCTCCTCGACTTGCGCCATTCGCTGCGCGAAACGACGAGAAAGTCGGCAATGTCGAGAAAAGGCCCAAATTGCATGGATGATGTCCCTTCTTTGGGACTTTTCAGCCATTGTTTCTGTGTCGTTAAAGACACTGCGAGCGCCTACTAATATTTTACCCTCTCTTTCCCCCTCGCCCAACTCGCAACTCATACGCGCTCAGCATATTTTCCTCCCGAGCTTTGCCGAGCGAAATAACACTTTAATTCAATGTAACATTATTTAGTTTTATCTTGATTTCAAGCAGTGAGCACAGTTTATTTGGAATTTCGCTTACACTGCGACTTACACGTCGTTAATTATTTCCCCAATGTAGCTGTATCGTGCGTCTGGGATTAACTATAAATTTCACCGATATAAACAAAATCAATGTAAATTTGTTAGGTGGAAGTTTCGAAAATTTAGTGGATCGAAGCTGAGCTTTGGAAGGCGTTCAAAACTTTCGGCCAATACATTTTAACTTTCTGGTGCAGAAAGGGCATGGGAAATTAGCTCGCTCCAAGGCACTTCTCCTCATGTTGTATGTAAATTGTTCGTGGGGAAGTTTTTACGATCGGGGCCGTAGATTCGGCATAATCAAATGCCGAGGTGTCTCGCTGTCCAATGGCAAGCAATTCATCGACATAATGCCAATAAAAATGACAATTAAACGATATTTAAGCATGACATATCTCGAGGTTCCTACAACTGATTCGCCCACTCGACAATTGGCCAATTCTTAATAACTTTAAGCCTTTCCCTTCTGTAACTACCTTCGAGCTTTTACGATTATACTCCAATTATATCCATCGGCATTATATCGAATGCTTTTATTTTATTATCACATTACACTCGTAGATCACATTATACTCGCAGCTAATTCAATATTCAAGGTACTCCCTGGCCTATACCTCAATAATTGAGATGCTTTTCCGTGTCTTTTGGGGCAAACACGCCCAAGAAGCTCCAACTATTCACTCCTATTCGTTTAGATATCGAACGAGCATATTCTTAAACAAAGTGAAGCGCGTTCGATCACACGAGCAACGATCACGAGCACTCGGCCCCAACCTCCAGCCCAAATACAAAACAGCAACTTTTCAACTGCGCATCCATCTTGGCTACCTCATTCTCGGATGCCCTCACACATCCGCCTCTCCGTTTCCTTTTTCGAGCCGCCTGCGTTCATGGGTACTTACACGGCAATGCCTGCTCGGCGCAGAGAATCGAGCTTGCGCGTAAATATTTGCCGCCCGGGGGGGGGGGTTGGAGAACGGCATATCGCCCAGTCGACTCACATTTTCACGGCTGGCACTCGTTGCCGGCAAATAATCCCGCCATTCTTGGGGAAATCCGATCGCGATATTCACGCCCTCCACATGTGGTGCTTCCGAGTATTATTTAAGCGACTGTTGGATGCTGCTGGACGATCGCTAATTATTGTCGTAGGCATCGGGTGAATTGTTGTTGTTTGGTGGTGTGGATTGTTGGTGAGGAAGGAAGGGGAGATGGATTATGATCGATATTTGCATGAACTCGTTCATCTGCATGGAAGCGAATCTTTTGTAAAATATCCTTTGATAATTTAGTGGTCGTGGTGGTTTATGTTGTGGAGCGTTTATAAGTAAAATGTGATGTATGCTTGGTGTTATGTTTATTTGTATTTTGTTGTATTATTATCATATTGAGTCGAATATTTTTTTGTGGTTGCGAAATTATTTGAGATTGTGATTTGACTTTTAGTTCGTTCTACTCGATAAGTTGGCAAGTTCGTCAGGAGCAAATAAAGATTATTAATAAAAATTTATATTTACCTTGGTGTTTCTATTGAATATTCAAGTGCAAATATTTACTAGTCATACTGAAAATTTGTTAATTCAAACAAGTCGCACTACATATCAACTGCCTATCACCTACTAAAGTCATTAATTAGTAGAATCAGTAGTACTATGTTTTTCTACTTATTGCTATTATTTTTAATGATAAAGCGAAAGAATTTTCACGGAGATTATAATTCTCGACTGTGACTTTACTATTAGAAGCAAAATGAAAGTGCCAATAGCTTATCTAGGTATATAGCAAGGAAATTTTGCTAATTATTTGAATGTAAATTGGACATCTCCTCAATTATTAACTTTTACGTTTATCCACATCACTAAGAGTATGCATTTTTACAAATGCTTTTTACAAGGCCATTAAATAAGGATTTAAAAAGCGTATAAGGTTTTACAGAGTAAGAATCTCATCTCTCAGACCCCTTCCTCGATGTTAAACATCTCCAAGAAATTTCTGTATTACTTATTCGCGAAATATAATCGCAATGTAAAGGCGGACATCTATGTAATATCATACATATGCATACACTTGTAAAGTTCAATAAGAATGATTTGTTCTTTTAACCTTGTTATCTTCGTGCAGTTTAATAGGCAGAATTTTGAAAAAGTGTTCATTATATTTGGCTATGGAATGTAGCATAAGAAGAAGAATTATGAAGGTGAGGTGAGTGCATTGAATATAATGTGAGAACAGGACTAATAAGATAAGTTATGGAATGAAAATTAAATCTCCTCGAGACTGAATAATGAAATTGTACTCCTCGCTCGATAAATATGATCCCTTATAAAGAGAGGCTTTTCTCTTATGGATAAAGTGGCGGTTGTATGAAAAGAATGGAATTCAAATTTCCTCGCAAGTACGATTAAGATACGAGAATTCATCGATACGTGAAGCCAGCCTCCTCTTCCTTTTTGTTTAAAAAGTTTATCTTACTTAAAGTCTTCGAATAAAACATTCATGATAGAGTACACAACACGCCGAACTCACCATAATAGAAAGTTGCAAGTGAAAATCAGTAAAGAGATCTACTATATCCCCGGTGGTGTTAAAAAACTTTTTAAATTTGTTGTTTTGCACATTGGTCGAGAACTTATTCGCTCTTTTCCTATCGCGATTCCTCTCAGAAGCCCGTGTAAGCATCCTTATGGTTACGAAATATCTGTCTTATCAAAAAAGAACTTTTTTGCTATACAAGTCGGTGATGAAAGTTTGCCCCCCCTCCTCTTAATCGAAAATTTAAATGTAGTTTACGTACGATGTAACTGCGCTCGCATTATTTATCTGTTTGTTCAATTTTTTTTTAATTCTAGCAGGAATTTAGATTGTAGGGTATTGTAATTTTTGTTTTGCTTTAGATCTACATTGTTATGGAATGTGTTCCGAAGCATTTGATATCATTGAAATATTACGTATTATTGCAACTATTTCACAAGCACTTCTATACATTATTATTAGAAGATAGTTTGATTATTTAATTATTCGTACATCGCTCAGCATAGTTTTGAAGCGTAGGATGCCAAATGTTGATATTCATATAAAACAGAAAATTCAACGTAATGCAAAGTAATGAAGAACTCTGACTGAGACATTAGCCGTTCTTAAATAATATATTGGGATTATTATTAATTTATTAATAGATAGGACTATTGGGAGAGGGACGATAAAATCAATTCAACAATCTGTGCATGCAGACATTAATTGTAAACCTATGAAGTTTCGTCAATGTTTCTTTATATTACAAATAATACACATTATTGGTACGAATTTATAAATATTACACTTATATTTATACGTTATACGTAAATCCTAATGAAAAACTTCCTGCATATCGCATAATAATAATAACTTGATAAATAATGCTCAATGCTTACGCTTATTTATACAGGCTGAGGTAGAAAAATGAAATATTTTCAAAAATTTTCACAAGAATTTTTTAAATGTCCACAAGTTGTTTTTTTTTTTCGTTTGTCTCCAGTCAATCATTTTCAAAATAGATTTAGACTCGTTGCGAGATAAAAAATAGTTACGCAGAGGTCACAGTTTCGACTGTTACCTATGAAATAGCATAGGCAGCTCAAACTATAGCCAAGTTGTACAAACATGTGAGTACAAAGATTTGCAACGATACAATCGAGAAAAAAGTGCGTGCAAAAAGAGATGATATCCCTTCCAACATTGTGAATGAAAGTGATATTGATAAACTTTACTTTGCTTCCCATACAAAAGGCATTTAAGAATAATCTATTTATTATTCCGTGCCAAATAATACATAAAGCTCCAATTACAATTTTATTGTTTTAGAATTGCTTGTAATTTTCTTTTATAAAGCATTATTTTCTATATTATGAGTTAATATTGCAATAATGTACGCGTACGTATTAAAACTATTTGTGATGAGGATTCGTGAAATACTTGCTTGTACTACTTACTTTTACTATTCCAATAGAAATATTAAACATGTGCATCGATAAATTTTCATTGATTTTCCAAGTTCTCTATTAAAATGAATTTATAAATTAATTTCACTTAAATGTCATGCTTACATTAGCTAATAATATTTCAATATAGTTTAATTTTTTCAATATTTGTGACTATTTATACGATTGAACATTTTCTATTTGTTCAGGAATCCGTATAATAAACCAACCGTCTCGCCTTCGCCGTGTAATAAGACCCTCGGTGTTTTACAAATAAATATGGGCGACAAATGTAA
>JAPYYT010001177.1:0-43402 GCA_030522565.1 Ceratosolen corneri
ATAACGGAAAAATAAATGAAATACCAAATCATTGATAATTTTTATTATTATGCCCCTTTGAGTTGTGCCAAAACCTTTTTCTTTTACATTTATTTTCCCGTTTTCTCAATCAACTACTCAAACGATAAAACAGGGAGTGAATTTTCAAACGCTATAAATTAATGAAATAAATTCAAATAATCAAATACATAACATAAAATTAAATGAAAGACCAACTCGTTGATAATTTTTATTATTATGCCCTTTTCAGGTGTGTCAAAACCTACTTTCTTTTTCATTTATTTTCCCGTTTTCTCAAATACCAAACCGATAAAACAGCGAGTGAATTGTCAAATGCTATAAATTAATGAAATAAATTTAATAACTAAATAATCGAATACATAACAGAAAAATAAATAAAAGACCAACTCGTTGATATTTTTTATTATTATGCCCATTTCGGGTGCCTCAAAGCCAACTGTCTTGTACATTTCTTTTCCCTTTTTTCTCAACTACCCAAACGATAAAACAGCGCGTGAATCTCCAAATGCTATAAATTATGAAATAAATTCAATAACTAAATAATCAAATACATAACAGAAAAATAAATGAAAGACCAACTCGTTGATAATTTTTATTATTATGCCCCTTTCAGGTGTGTCAAAACCTACTTTCTTTTACATTTATTTTCCCTTTTCCTCAACTACCCATACCGATAAAACAGCGAATGAATCTCCAAATGCAATCATTTACAGAATAAAATTAAATATTAATAACATAACATTATGTGTACGGCAAAATGAATTATAATTTTTGTTATTTTTATCTTTTCATGTATTTCAAAACCAACTTTTTCTAATATATAATTTGTCTTATCCTCTAAATCGATAATACAGCAATCAAATTTTTAAAGACACCAATTTAAAGGAACACAGGTATTTTATATGAAGTAAGGTAGAAGTTAAAAACGATGACTCGTCACTTGAATATTTTAATCTATTTAACGAATCAATTTTGCTAATATTATAAATTACAACTGCATTACAAAGCAAAACCTTTTCTTTTATCGTATTTGACTCTTATTGCAAGTTCAGCGAATTAGTGAAACTCAAAATCAATATATATATATATATATATATATGGATATGTGCTTCGGGAGGTAGTTGCATGTTTCATGTAAATATCATCGATGCAAATATTATACTTGAAAAACATTTGAAAAAGTTATTTATTAATTAAATAATTTTATAATAACGTTTTATAAGTAGATGAAATTGATATATAAAGCAAGAAGCATTTTTAAAGTAAAAGAACATAAGTGTAAAATAATAATTTTGAAATTTTAGAAATCAGCTCAATAGCAAGAAATCTCAAGTTTAAAGAAATTAAGAGAAAGTTACTATGAATGACTCGAATGATGTTAACTGTACAAAATCTTTTAATCAAAGTAATGTGCGAGGTAAAAAAAAAAATGATATTATTTTTATTAATTGTATAAAAATTTTGTTACAAATTATTTTGATTAATTGTTTTTAAATAGAATTTGAGGAAGTCCATATTCCAGTGCCTTGGGGTTACATAAGTGGTCAGTATTAAATATTTGCATTTACAGACTTTACTCACATTATTTACGCTTAAATTTTAGTTGATCCAATAAAATCATTTATGTTAGTTGTCAACATGCATTATTATAAAAAATGTAGGCATATGGTGGGGTCCAACGGATGTACAACCAATAATTGCTTTACATGGATGGCAAGATAATGCAGGAACATTTTGGAACCTATCACCGCTGCTATCAAAAGATGTGTCGATTCTAAGCATAGATCTTCCTGGACATGGCTATTCATCTCATTTTCCACAAGGGCAATTTTATTATATATTTTGGGAAGGAATTATAATCCTACGTAGAATTGTTAAACACTACAAGTGGGATAAGGTTAGCTGATGAGTTAAAAAAGAACTTTTGTTAAAAACTGCTTTGTGTCAGTAAACATCAAGGTCATTGGGATTATAAATTTCTGTTTTATTTATACAGAACTTGCTCCGACAAAAAACGTTTGATGGACTTAATTGAAGCATTACTTTTTTAAGAAAATAGTATCAGCTTTCACTTTGTTTCCATTTACTAATTTAAAACTATTTTTCATATTTAAATAAGACATCTCAATCAAAACAAATATTTAAGATGAGATAAAATAAAATGAATATATAATATAACTTTAACTCACATATATTGAAAGAATATAAAATGCATATTTATTATATTTTATAATATGCAAATAATAAAATTTAGCTTTCTTTTACTAATAATATATAAATTAATTGGTATATATTAATTTGTACTGTATTGTATTTATATTGATTTATGAATGAAATTTACTCAATTATCAATATTAACTTATCAATGTATCTATGACTATATAAATGCCATCGAAAGAATACAGATATAAATAGTTAATAATTAAAATACTTGCAAAGTAAATTTTAATCATATTTCTACATGGAATTAATTTTAGTTAATTCAATTAAATAAAATTGAACTATATTTTCTGGTAACTTATTGTTTTCAATAAAAAGATATCGTATCTCACTACAATAACAGAATTTACTATTCATAGGAAAGTGGTGGGGTCCTAAAGAAAAACAACCAATATTAGCATTGCATGGTCGTCAAGATAATGCAGGCAGCTTTGATAATTTAATTCCATTATTATCAACAAATATTTCGGTGCTGTGTTTGGATTTACCAGGGCATGGTTTATCTTCTCATTTTCCGAAAGGACACTTGTATTATGTGTATTGGGAAGGCATCAATCTTCTTCGTAGACTAATTAAACATTATAAATGGAACAAGGTTAGCTACTATATGAAACTTTTTTAAAGTTCGGAGCAAGTTTGAATTTCCTTCAAATTTATAATAAATACTGCGTTTTATTTTTTATTCACAATAAAATAAATAAATTAATTATCTGTAAATTAGTAAATATGTTGTTAACATTTTGTAATTAATTTATTTAATAAGAAATTTCTGTTTTTATATGTATGTATGTGTATATATATATATACATTTATAATAGAATTGATTAAAATCTGTGCATTTAAACACTTTTATTGCAGATAAAACTGCTAGGTCATTCTCTGGGTGGAGCTATATCTTTTATGTATGCAGCTTCATTTCCAGAAGAAGTAGATTTTGTAATAAGTTTAGATATAGTCAGTCCTAGTGTGAAAAATATTAATGATTGTGCTAAAATAACGGGTGATCAAGTTGATAAATTTCTTAAATATGAAAATTTAACGGCTGATAATGTACCTTGCTATGAATATAACGTAATGATAGATATAGTTCACAATGCTTATAAAGGTTCTATTACAAGAAAGAGCGCTGAAATATTAATGAAACGAGGCATGCAGCCTGCAATAGAAGCAGGGAAATACTATTTTAGTAGAGATCCAAGACTAAAGGTGAGAATTAAATTATTTTATTTGTTAAATTTAATTTAACAGGATTTTTGTATTTTTATATTAGGTTGCATTACTTGGTATGTTGTCACTAGATCTAGTGATGGCTTATGCATCACAGATAAAATGTGCTTATCTCAATATCCGAGCTGTGCCTGGAATGGTATTTGATGAACCAGAAAATTATCAGAAAGTTTTAGAAATTATAAAAATTAATTCAAGAAAATTTGAATATCGTGAAGTAGAAGGAACGCATCATGTTCATTTGAATAATCCTGAAAAAATAGCTCCAATTATAAATGAGTTTTTAAGGTTGCAGTGATTAAATATCATAGTAACTTTTTGAAGTCATTACCCTTTTCTAGAGATTATAATTTATATAATTTTATAATAATATGAAAAGTTCTAGAGATTATAATTTATATAATTTTATAATAGTATGAAAAGTTTTACTGTATTCTTTAGGAAATTGGAGCTAAGAATAGTTTGATTATTTAATTTTGTTAAAGTGCATTGATTGCATAGATTTATCATTATCTAATTACTCACTTATTATTAGTTGTTTTAAAAAAAAACTATAATAAAAACTAGTTAAAAGCATTATTTATTTATTTACTCTCATATTTTTTCTACAATATTAAATATTTATATTACAATCAGTCGCAATATAGCTTTCAAATTATATTGTATAATAAATAAACATTTTGTTCACTTTGAATGAGAAGTTAATATAATGAATAAAATTAAAGATACATTTTTTACCTTAAACTAGTGCAATAATAATATAAAAATGATATATAATAATGAAGTAATAATACAAATTATTCTGGTGTGTTCAATGTAATTGTGCAAATTATCCTGGTCTGACAGGGTTCAAGATTTATTAAAAAATAGATTTATTCTAAAATTAGATATTTACTATTTTAAATTAAAAACATTTTTTGATCTATTAAAATATAATGAATACTTTGAAATTATAAAAAATTAGATACACTATATTAATTAGTATGAATATTGATTATTTTGTCGTAATTTAAAGTTATATTAATTTTATTCATTATTTCTTATTTTGTAGAAAAAGTAACCTTTTACAAATTATCCAACCCATTTGTAATTATTAAATATTTATTGAATGAATAATTAATTTTTAATACATTAGAGATTCAGGTGTTGCCTACGGCATAGATAGAACATCGATTTTTTAATATCTACTATAAAGTTTAACGTTTAAAGATATTTATTTAAAAATTATTTCTTTTACTCTTAAAAACTACTTAATATAATTATACATATTTTTCAAAAACATGTTTAAAAATATTTATACTCAAAACAAATTTACGTATAATTAATCAATGGTGCAACTAAAGATATACCCTTAACATATGTAATATTTTTATACATATATTATGTAAAAAATAATTAAAATAAAGATTTTCAGTATTGTTTTTCAAAAAATTTCTTTTCTTAAAATTTGTACTTAAAAAAATTAAACAGATGTAGCTCGAGAACTAAGTCGTTAGCATCGGGTATTAAATATTCATTTTTATACAAGACATTTTAAACTCTCAGATGATTGTATTTCATTTTCCTCATCAACATATATTGTTTCTAAAGTATTAAAATTTATGAAATTTTAAATATTAATTATATAACTATAATATTATAAAACTATATTATATTATATAAATTAATTTATATAATATAATATAGTTATATTATATATTGTTTCTAAAGTATTAAAATTTATGAAATTTTAAATATTAATTATATAACTTTAATTATATAATAATTATAAAACTATATTATATATTGTTTCTAAGGTATTAAAATTTATGAAATTATAAATATTAATTATAATTATAAAACTATATTATATTATATAAATCAATTTATAAATAAGCATATCACAGCCAATATTTGTGTATGAAAAAACTTAAATAACTTAAAGGCAATAATACAAGGCTTTAAATATTTTATATTTAAAGAAATATTCCCGGTATTATTTATCCAATGATGACATTGAAATAAATTTCTCACAATCTATGCATCAATATTTTATTAAGAACGCTTATGTAAATGTTAATACAAATAATTTATTTATTAAATAAAATTAAAAAATATGTATGCTTGTGCTTCAATTTTCATTAGTCATAAAAAATTATTTCAATACTAAATTGAAATAATAGTAAGGAAATTCTCACGAGAATTATATTGCTTATAAGTGATTAATGTGATATCGATATCTCATACTATTGTCATGTAGATCAAGCGCGTGAAAATTTACTAATACAGGATTTTTCATATGAAAAGCCTCTTATCGTAAAATTATATTTTTCACTCACACTAAACTACCGACTAAACGAAGAAGCACACACATACGCATATCATTAAAATAGGTTAAATTTACAATGAGTTCATTATAATGAATATAAAATGCACTATTCGAAATAGAATTCACGAGCACAATTCATTAAATATGTATTCATTTAAATTCACCATATCTTCAAGTAGCGAGTAACGGTAATAATCTCATTTATTGCTTTAGAAAAGTATGCTTCGCTAAGATCGTTTTTTACGGTTGTATAGTGGAAAAAAATAGACGATATTCGACCTCGAGTGGAAGATACCAGTTATCGGTTTTACCTAGTTTTATGTCCCGGGTAAACGTGCTTCATAAAGTTTCGTACTATTTAGAAAAATTATTTTCTTCAAATATATTGCATCTAGCACCTTTTAAGAATTAACGTTACACGGGATCAACTTTACACAGGACTGAAAAGGATAAAAAAAAATTGACTGGGTAACAACTGCTTTTGCAATAAAACTTTTTTACTTTAATTGCACCTATTTTTTAGCACAATGTAAATAAAATAAGCGATGCTATGATTTTATGCATATGCATTTATTGTTAGATTAAAAATGTATTTATAGTGCTAAATAGTGGGCTGCCATTCGAAGAATTAAGTGTCTTACAATTTAGAGTAAAATCAATCAAATTTATCCTAACTCTTGCAAAATAGATTAAAAGTATCTGAAATAGAAGTACAAGTAAATGTTTGTATAAACGAAATATTGTTTTTATGATAAAAGAATGATATGTTTCGGTCGCCAAATATTTTTATTTAATTGACAATATTGTAAAACTTAATTAAATATTTCAAATATTTTTAGCAATATATATTTATTTTCTTATACAAATATTACATTGAATGGAATAGTTATAAGCGTATAGTTTACTCGTGTTATGTTATTGAAAATGCAATTTTTAAATAAATTTTCTATTACAATGTACAAAACTTATAGATACAATTGTAAGTTTGAAAAGATTATGAAAACACGATTTTTAAAATACAAGTTGAAACTACATAATAAATAAAAGTAATTGCAATACTTACAGGTATTCTTTATCGTATATAAATATAAATATGTATGAAAATACGTAAGTAAGAAATAAATAAGAAACATTAATTAAACTCTCTGTTGTTGCTTACAAATGCGAAATATTTATTTATTTTAACGAAGAAATAATACAAATATTTTCTATTTTAAACTTACTCGATTTTCATTCTGACATTTTTATACTTCCATTTTGAAATTGAAATGCAATATAAAAAAAAAACTTCATTTAAAGCGTTTTATAAATATGTGAACAACAATATTTTTAATTCTGAAATAATGATCAAAATAAATGTACATCCAAATAATTCAATCGTAAGAAGTTTAACGATAAAGCTATTAATAATAATTCCATACTTGGAACGACTGAAAAGAAAAAGGAGAAGATAATATAAAAATAATAAAATCACTTGGAAATTCATAATATCAAAGTTGACAAATTCTTAAAGTTTAAATTGAGAAGCTATTTTAAATCCAATGGTGTATTTGTTTTATGAGAAAAATGAAAATGAAATTCATTAAAAATGGTACGAAATATAATATTTCAAATACTAAATGCTTCTTTTTTGCAATTCACAATCTTTACTTTAAAATTAAATTTCTGTCGAATTGTTGTTTAAATAACTCTTATCGTTTAAATCTATCTGGTAAGCAATCTTACAAGATAGACCATAAAAAACTGTATGATTTAAAAATTGTAGTTAATCGACATTAAAATTACATTTAAAATTACAGTACATCTACGCTAAAATACATTTTTTTAATCACCGAATTAACTATTGTTTTAGATTTTCTAAGATTTTGTGAAAAGATAATATTTCAATATATATTTTTCAAACATCTCATTTTCGCACTATAACTGCTGTGAAAATATAAAAAAAAAATTCTATTTATATAGGAAAAAATTTATGTAAAATAAATAAATAATATATATATATATTAATAGAAAATCAGATAATTCGATATTGTAGATGGATTATGTGCTGTCAAGCGCATTAAAGTTAATGAAACTAAGGACATAGATATTGATTGTGATAAATTGTCGATTAAGGATCCTACAAATTTTTTTCACACTGAATTGTTCGAATTCGAATGTTCTTACTATAATCAACATTTCAAAGTTTAATATTTGTATTTCACGTGCTTTTAAAAAAAAAAAAAGTTTCCTTCATTGCATTATTTGTAGATGAAACGTAATAGAAGTAATTAATTTTTACAGTAAATCATAATTGAGTATGAAAAATCAAGCGATTATAATAATATTTAACGCTCGTAAAGAACAAACGATTGTAAAGAACTTATATCAACTTATTCATACTTTAAAATATCAAATACAAAACTATAAATTACGCTAACTATAAAATGGTTTTTCGTTTATATTTTCATATAAATTACGCAAAACAGTATAAAGTATTTATCGATGTGCTATTAATTATTGTGGTTGGCAATTATTGAAATAAATTGAAAATAAAATGAACAACACTCGCCTGAAAACAAAATTCGTATCAGAAAAATGTTTTCAGTCTTCTAATACACATTTAAACTTGGCATATACTTATTGCTTGGTATCTATGCGGCAAAATATCAATATTGAAAATGTTATGATTAATTAAAGAACAGTATAATGGTAGCTATTTTATTATTTCTCTTGTTAATATTTACAATTATAATATTTCATTATAAACGAAAAAATATAAGTCAACAGTTTATTTTATAATAAAGTCATAGGAACTCGCTACAATTTTGTTTTGTCATAACGTGGAGTGAATTCTAGGAATATAAAGTATTTAATATGAGCAAATATTGATACAATTTTATCGCCATCATGATATATTTTAACATACGTGCAATGCCACATTAAAAATATTAAAAGCAATCGAGTATAGGCGAGCGCCGATTAGATTAACAACGAATAGGACTTTATTATGGCAATAAAGGACTCGCGCTCCTTCCACTTTCTAATATCAATCCATTTAATAAGGAAGAAAAAAAAAAAGTTTTCCATCAATCTACAATACGTTTTAAAATTAGTTAACTACTAAGTTAACTCAACCCCCTTTTAATTAAGACTAACGAAAATTTCGTGGCTCTCCTATAAGACAATATGCAAACATTTATTTATTTATTGTTTATTGTATTTAAATATGAAGCCGTTATCAGATAAATGATACAACAAAGCTCTAGCGGATCAACCTAAATTTTTTTTTTCCTTTTATTCTTTTTTTATCATAGTGGGCACATTCGTACAAAAAACGAAAAAAAGACACTTAATTGTAGGAGCTTTAAGATTAGAGATACTTAAGTAACGAGACTGTTGGACATATTTTAAAATAAAGTAACGTCATTTGAATGTAAATGACATATTTTAGAGTCTTGTTACTACGTATAAAATATGATGCAATGTATTACAAATAAAAACTGTATCACTCAAGGTTGTGATGTGCAATTGAAATGTGGTATTGCAGCAATAAGAGCTAACGCATTTCGATTAGTAAATAACATAGTGAAAAATCAGTAAATAAACTGTGCAATGAACAATCTAACAATTGCACGGCATATTAAATGTAATATTTAATGTTAAAGCCAACGTTGGGTCGCCGAATTTTTCCCCCTTTCGACGCCGCTTCAAAAGCTAATGTATAATAGTACAAAATGCAGCATTTGCGAGCGTCCTAACAAACAATGGAAAATTCCCGCCATAAACAATAAAGAGGGAAATTCGATGGGAAGGTAAACAACCACCTGCCCTCTAATAATTCCTCATTCCTCGGGCGACTGAGCTCAATAACATTGCAACGAACGTTATATCACCTTGGGGCCACGCAATACGAAAATAACGAATAGGCGCCAACTGTGGAATGTACTTGACTCTTTTGGCACCATGTGGCTACACATAATTTTACGAGCCAGTGGATAAGATGTTCCGTGAAAAAGTAGGCCGGCAATTTCCGGCTTTTTCAAAATTTGGGAGGAGAGGAGCGATTGAAGAGCCGCAAGAGGAGTGTACACAGCTCGTATATCATCCGCGCGGACTCTTACGAATATTTCGGCCCACCATTGCTATCAATATGCATGGCGCGGGCGTTTGCTCAGGTGACGCGATCGGTGCCACCTGGGTGGGAGAATCTCATCCCCGAAAATAAGAATGTGGCGACGGCCTCAGTCCCACGTGGGAAACGAAGCCAAGGAGGATCCGAAGCTGCTGGGCTCCTTCTCCGCAAGACCTGGTATAACGTCTCTCACTCTCACTTACTCTCTCTCACTTTCACTTACTGTCGCTCTCTCTCTCTCTCTCTCTCTCTCTCTCTCTCTCTCTCTCTCTCTCTCTCTCTCTCTCTTTCTCTCTCTCTTTCTCTCTGTCTGTCTCTCTCTCTCTCGTCTCTCTCTCTCTCTCTCTGTGTGCGCGCGCGCGCGTGTGTGTGTGTGTGTGTCATCGGCTGTTATCTTATCGGAGGGACGGCTTGCGTAATTGCGCCACGGCACACTAACGGTGAGCACTAACGTCGGCAAGGATAAGGAGAGCCACGTGCTCTCGTGTCCTGGGGATTCACGCCGTTCTCAAACAGCTGTTGAGAAATGGCGCGGTCAATATTTAAAAGACACTTTCTGTTGTTCTAAGCGTCGTTTCTAAGCATTATTTATTATATTGTAGATGAAATAATGTAGATGAATCGCTTTCTTACTTCCACGAGCTTCATCGAGATATAAATATTGCAGTCTCATTATTGATTTTCAAACTTATGTTTACGGACGTTTTTAAAGTAGATGCGCGATTCTCCCACGCTCAAAGGGCACTCGAAAAATATATAATATAAAGTACAAATGCCATATATAAAGTATAATAAAGTACAATAGAAGCGCCAATGCAAAGCCTTCAAATACGTCGAGCATCCGCTTTCTTTTTTCAACTTAGCATATGCATGCTTATAAGAATTCATGTCGAAAATGCTCATCCGTGACACTTTTCTTATGAATTCCTAATTTATATAATAGGGAACAATTTTTTATTCAAATCATAACTTATACGGTTCCACACATTCATTGCTTACACAGGCAGACTTGACTCGATTTTTTTCAACTTTTTCCATTCCGGTAAACGCCGATGATAGTCGCAACGAGCAACAATATTTACCTAATTGATATTCTTTGGTTAAAAAGAAAAGTTGGTATATTGTAGTTTTCTGCGTTCCTTTGTCTCATTAATTGAAAAATTTGATATATAAAAATTTAAATGATAATCCCTATACAAACTTGGATCAGCAGACAATTTTACGCTTAAACTAATTTTTGTATACGATTATTCGATTACAAAACGTTATTTTACGTTTCAATTAATTCGCGCACTCTTAGTAAAATCGCATTAAAATTTAAATAATTATTCATCGTTTATATTATATTTTACGAAAAGAATTATATACATGAATTGCGCTGAGCTGTCGAATTACAATATTTAATCACATTTTATTTACTATAATTGGCTCGCATTACTATTTTTTAATCGCTTGAAATGTCCTAATTGGCTACTTTCACCTAACTAAATTTTTTGCCACTTTCCATAATTCATTGTAATACGCGTTGATCGTAACATACTAACGGCAACAAAGCATTTCGAATAAATAATAATAAAATTAACAATTATAAAAGTAAAGATTTAAACTTTTAGCGTAAAGTAAGGTGATTGTTCGTTATTAAAAATTTCTATAAATGATAATAATGTCTTATTTAAAAGAGTACATTGCCAATAAAGTTCTAATAAAGATATATTTGAAGATAAAGTATGAAATTCGGTCTTTTTTTTTTTTTATTAACAATAATGTACTCAAACATTACACAAGCTTATCAAGTCACGTATCTCGTTACTAGAATGACTTTAGAATTGAAAAAAAAAATCCTTATACATACATTATATTATTATGTCAATACGTTTAAAAAATAATTATATCTAATGGGTTAAGATATTGCAGTGCACTATCGATAATGCAACATTATTGTTGATCGTATATCTGCTAATTTGATTTGTAAAATGCTAGTTAAACGTGTTGGCAATTTAATTTCTAGTATATCTGCAATACTCTTGTACTCGTGAGCAAATGCATAAAATAATTGGTCCGTAAGTAATATAATACATTATTAAGTCTTTGTAAATAGTAACAAGTTGACCTGGAATTCTTGAAGTTCTAAATTGCATCGATTTCGTATTTCGGATTTCTCATTAATACTTCGCGATAATCGTAACTCAATTATTTAACATTTTATTTACAAACAATCAATTGCTTTAAATTAATGCCATTATACATCGAGAGTATAAAATTGCTCGAAAGGCAAGAGTATTAATAGATTTAAGGTAATATTAATTTAAGATAGGATATAAATTAATTCATGCTAATGAAAAAACTAATACACGCATTTACATTCTGTCATATTAAATTGTAAATTTTCATACAATTTTATTTTTAAAATATTTTGCCTATCTTGTGAAGAAACTTCCCTCTCACATTTCATAAATAACTTCATTAAACTTTAATACATTGACAATTGAATATCCTAATGAGCTGGACAGTGTTCATAATTTCGTTATCCCTGTGAAAATTAAATGGCACATACCTGAATTTTACTAAATTGCTTTCTTATTTTATCTTAGACTTTTCTTTAGATAATCGATTTAGCCCTGTAATTGCTAATATACTCAATGAAGTCATCGACTAAATTAAACTTATCTTTACCAATTGAGTAAAACTCCATATCAAAAAGGTTTGATTGATATTTTAATTTCAATTGTAGTTATATGACGATGCACATTGAAATATCATCGAGCGTCATTAAAGAGCACAAATATTTCAATAAGTCCACGATTCTATAAGGACGATTTATTAAATTTTCTATTGTAAGTTAAGCCCATTTACAAAAAAATGTTTTTTAACCTAAAATTACTCGAACAAGTGTGCGAATAAAGAAAAAATCAACTGCCAGGTTTGCGTGAAGTGTGGGCGAGTTGCACAACTGGTCCCGCCGACCCGAATTTTATTTTACTTCAGCGACACCTCGACGACTGGTCGACATTGACAGCAATCAAAGTAAACTTAGCTTAAAAAGGATTTATAATCTGCACTAAAAATTGCATTTATTCGCGCTCCATGTAATTGTAAAATCAAAAAATTTCGATTGACCATCCGCACGCAACACGAGAACAGAAGAGAGAAAACAAAAAATATAGGCCGTGTTTATATACGTATTTATTATATATATATATACATATATACATATAGCGTCAATAATTCAATTAATTATTTTAGCGAATAATAATATTGTACTTCTTACATTGAGCATTTTACCTTTGCAAAGCTATAAATGCATTTATGATAATTGTACGTAGACCTCCGTATGGTAAAATAGATGCCATATACAATCGTGCCGTGAAAGTAAAAAATTTTAATGCGCACGCAACAATTTCAGATAAAGTACGAGTATGTGTTTTTGTTTTTTACCTAAATAATAAATTTAATTTCATATTTCAAGAGTTTAGCTGCAAAATGCTTGAGTAGGCACTATTTTTGCAAGCAAAATGTTTGACGGCAATAACTCGTGGAATGATAATAATCGCTATCACTTGGCACTGTAAAAGTGATCGTTTTGTAATATTACAATTGGCTTAAGTTAATCATTTAGAATGCACGAAATGTAAGACGAAGCTTTTTGAATGATCGAAGGACGTTTACAAGATGGTATTAAAGCGTTGGCGTGCAATTGTTTAGAACTTTTTGAAATGCTTTGCGTACACACTTTTGTATCCTACCTTTCATTGTGAGCATTTAATACAGCAGTAGATAAATAATTTCGATTGTTGCGCGCTGCATATTTTTGAATAAATAAACATAAAGAGAAACAAATTATCCATGAGACGCTCGGCACTTAAACAAACAAGTTTGACATGCACATTTGTATTACTTCACGCGCACAGCAACAATGATTGAAGCTTTTTAAACTACTTAATAATAAGCATTAAGTAATCCCAGCATTTTGTCAAAACGATATTATAACATAACATCGTACATAGGATTATTGAACTTTAAAAAGTGGTATATCATTTGTCGCAATATGAATAAATTAGAAAGTTAGAGTTTGAATTTATTAAATGTATATTGTCGAACATCCTCTGCTCGATAGCAAACAGTCTATTTCTTAAAATTTCAAATTAGTTAGCTAGAAAGTTCTAATTAAATGAAAAATAATTTCCATTTCTTTTAAAGATGCTTAGATTTTACAATCACTTAAAATTCTTGAACATATTTGCCAAATGGTTTACATATCTAATTTGCCAACTTCAAATACCACCAACTTTATTATAATTATTGAAAATGGCATTTTCGTATTTTATATGCGTATGAATAATGAAAGCTAAGTAAAAATTTTAGAGCAAGTTGGGTCTTTAAGAAATCAATTATAATATTCATAATCCGTAATTTTACGAAGATAATTTTCAAATAATTTATGTTTCCATCGCTCTATCTAAATGGTATATTATTGTCTAATAATAGTCTTTCGTTCGCTCCTTCAACTTAAAACTTAAAACTTAACTACTTTAACTTGAACTTAAAACATTGGTAAATTATAGAGAACATTTTCGCGTAAATAATCACCCCTCCTCCCGGCCCCAACTCCTTTTTATTTAACAATATCTTCTAAAGCAGTTCTAAAGCACTAACGTTAAGCACGAGAGAAAATATTTTTTTTTAAAGCTCTGACTCTACTCTACTTTACCAAATCGCGAATTATCTGATTTTTTAGAAACTGCTGTTTAATCATCGTCACATAAATATAATCACATTGCGACGTTCGGTTACGCCATGCCTGAAAAATTCGACTTTCTTAAGCGAAGCAGACAGATGAGACGAACGATAAAGAAGGATATAACGACAACTGCAGGAGGAAGCCTTTATTTAATAAATTAATTGCCTTCGCTCATTAAAGACCTCTAGTAAACACTTTGAATGGCTAACTCTGTTGGCGAGGTAACATAAAGCTGATTGGCGACAAGGTGTGACAGGCGTCGTTATATATTATATAATCAAACGAGTAGACCGAATTCGAGCCAATAGACACGTGTGCAGCTAGTCGGAACAATTCGCGCAGTCGTCGACATATTTTGGCGCCCTGAGCAAGGAAGGGCCGCCCTAAAGCATCGACGCTTCCCCTTAATCGCGGCATTTAAAAAACGTGTCGTGGCTCAAGTGACTTTGTCGCGCTTCGTCACACGGGCTCCATCCAATATACTCGTGTCGATGAAACGATCGAAAAGCGAGCAAAGGCCGCACAATGAATAGCATACACGTAGCCGAAAACGGGCTCGAACGTTTCGTTAATTCGTCGACTATTTAGGCACCTAGGTAAACATTGCCACTCTCTTATCTCCCTCTCTCTCTCTCTCTCTCTCTCTCTCTCTCTCTCTCTCTCTCTCTCTCTCTCTCTCTCTCTCTCTCTCTCTCTATCTCTATCTATCCATCTCTATCTATCCATCTCTATCTATCTATCTATCTGTCTATCCATCCATCCATCCATCCATCTGTGCCCAACCTCGTTAAGCGGCCGATTCCCCGGACGGTTCGGACTGTACGCCGAGCTCCCAAGCGCAAAAATCTCGTAGCCAGGTAATCTTGTTGGGCCGACGGAAGCGAGCGGCATTCCTGTCCCCGGTAATTTCTTCTCGCCTTCCGCGCGCAAGTCGCTCTTATCGGTAAGCGCCTCGCGGCGGCGTGGCTCGTCGCCTCCCCGACAGCGAAGCAGAGGAGCCGAGGAAAAGCCAAAAAAAGCTAGACGATGGGAAAAGCCGAGGCACAGCATTGACCGGAGGGGTTTGACCGTTAAAGTCGAGTGCTCCTCGTGATGGGCCGGCGCTCCTCCATCATTAGCTCCGGGCATTGCCAAAGTGTGCTCGGCTCGGCTCGGCTCGGTCGTCCTTTCGGAGGAGAGCGGGAGCCGGTGCCGCGTAGGCCTCGCCGTGGTTGGTGGTGGTGGTGGTGGTGGTGACGGTGGTGGCGGCGATGATGGTGGCGGTGGTGGCGGTGGTGGCGGTGGTGATGGCGGCGGTGCCAGTCCCATGTAACGAGCGGGGCCTCGATAAAATCGTCGTCGTCGTCCGAGAGTCGTGCCGCGGACGTAAAAAGCTGTCGCCGCGCCGCGGTCACGAACTCGTCGTGGCCGTTATCGCCTTATCGGCCGGGCGCACGTACGCCGACCATTGGCCCGGGCTTCGGGCCGGGTGGGGGCCGCGTCCCCGCCACGATGTCGCCGCCGCGTAATAAGCCCCGGGCGCAGGTGGAGGCGCGAAAAGCCGAGCCCGGGGGCCGTGTGCCGCGTGCTTTTAGGCGCACTTTTCCAGGCTGCCAGCGCGGCCGTACTTTTACGCAACTCTCTTGTCCTCTTGGCGTTGCTTGGCATTGCTGGCTGGGGACTCCGGGGCCGCCGATTCCACGGGAACGTCGGCTCGCCTCTCGCGTCCCGTGTCTCGCGCCCTGTAACGAGTGCGGGTGGCGGCGGGGGGGTGGGGGGTGGGGGTGGAAGCGCAGCTGGGATGTGCTTAGCCGAATGCTATTGGCGAGGCTCCATTTCATCGGCGTTTATTCGGTATTAGGCCGCCTCGGATCGACGTCTCGACGAGTGTCTAGGCGAAAAGCCTCGGGCGCTTTATTATTATCTCAAAGTCCTTGGGGCGCGCTTTTCCGTATAGATGTATGTATATATATATATATTCTTGTGCCTTTTTAATTGGGAGGTTTGTCCAAGTTGTTGCTTGAGCATGAGCGAGCTTGTGGAGCGAAGAACAATGTGTAAGCAACGCGTAAGTATGAGGAAGAGTGGTAGTAAATATAAGTAGCAGACGCGAGTGAGAATTCATGGCTTGAGCATAAGCGGCGCTTATTAGAGATTAACAGTGTGCTTCGTGGTTGTAAAAGGCTTTGTCCTGCATTCTGGTTTGAGACTGGATATCGTGTGTGTGTGTACATGAGAAATGCGCGTGTGATTTTTAATGCGGCGATATCTCATATTACAAGCTTTAAGCTGGCATTTTGAGCTAATTGATATCTTACATTTGTTCCAGCTTTTAATTTGATATTTTTATCCTTCCGCGTCAATTTTCTAATCCTATTTAACTGAGCTGGGGTGCGCGCTGATTCTTGAGTTTTATTCGTAAAGCCGAGTGAGCAAAATTTTCAATAATTTTTTTGTAGTAAGAATATACACAGAAAACGATGAGCGTTGTATGCTTCGTACCTCTATTTGTTAAAGGGCTTTAAAAAATTGACTTTTAATTTATAAAAAATAATGAACGATACGTATTCCGTGCATATTATGGCACAGTTTTCGTAATTAATTCAGATGGATTTATTTGTTTTTTTTTTATTTTTGTTTTTGTTTTACATACAATTTCCAGCTATCTTGATAGTACTGTAATAGAATCTTTAGCTGTATTAATTAGATTGTATGGTTTTAAGCGATTATGAAGTTGACCGCTATTATCGCATTAAATATCATTATATTTTGATTGGATGTACAATAATAAGTGTGTGTGTTGGTATAAGTAAATTTTATTTTTATTTACCAGCCTTATTACGCATAAAAATAGAGAAAAATACGTAGATCGCTATTTTTCATTTAAGTAAAAATGAAGAATAATTTTGCCGGCTGAAATTTAAATATATATATATATATATATATAAATAGATAGGTGTGTGTGTGTGCGCGCGCACGCGCGCATTAAGCATAGACGTCGTTTTTATAATATAAAAATTGTCTAATCGTAAAAGATATCATGCTAAACAACATTATTATTATTGTACCTCTTATTTTTTAATAGACATAACTATATAAAACTGAATTTACGCAATTAAATGACTGGTTGAAAAGAACGTATTACATTATATCAACAATCAATTATGAAAAAAACACAATACGTTTGTTTCTTATAATTAAGATCTTGATTTAGAAAAAGAAGAAAAATCTATCAATACGATCTAATGTTGTGAATTAAAGATCAAATTTTCGTATGCAATTTCAGAAAGCAATCGGACATTTGTACTTAAAATAATAATCTTATCTTATGAATAAAATAAAAATAGTAGATCTGTTGTACAATAAGCAAGTAGAAAACAAAACATTTATAAGTATGATAAGTAGTACACAACTTTTACATAATAGGCAAAGCTGGAAGTAAACCTTTATAAATGAAATATTAAATAGTTTATTGCACAATAAGTAGGCAAATAAAAAACATTCATACTCGTGAAATTCATACGATAGTCTTATTACGCAAGGTATCGAATGAAATGAAAACAGAACAAGTATAATATATAATTTTTTTAGAATAAGAAATATGAAATTTAGTGTGCGAAAAATAGATGTGATGTATAATGTGTTTTTATAATGTTTCTGCATTCGATTATTAATATCATATGATTTTGAAATAAATGATATTTCTCTAATATTATTTTATTGATAAAATAATTGAAAATATTAAAATTATTCGATCTCTTTAAGATTACAATATTAACTATTATTTTTCAAAATGTAAGCTCAAGTGTCATTATATATCTTATAATAAAATATCAAAAAAATTATTTAATCTTCATTTCGTGAAATTTTTAAATCCTCTATAGAAATGTTTCGATTTAGTAGTCCGAGACTTAATTATAATGTAAAGTTACACTTCTATACTAAAAATATAGTACAATATTATAATACTTGGGTGTATTGAGTAAAGATGCTTATTTATTCGTGTAATCTGTCATATTTGGGTACTTCTTTAGTTTAAATCCCCGCTTGTCTCTTAACACAGGATGGTTTGCTTTACTAACGAAAAATCAGCTTGAATTCCATGAATACAAAATATTCATTTAATTTATTACTACCATACGTAATTTACTATATATTATATATATATTATAATTATACATAATTTATAGTAATACCATACGTTACTATCTTACTCTTGTATTTCTTTGAACATACACTTTAATTTATCATATATTTCTTATCCCCATTTTATGGTTTATTTTACGCTTAAAATTACCACTCACACGTGCGCACTGCCTGTATATATTATTCTATTATAGACGTATTTCTTTACTGATAGAAATATTTATAAAAGCCGCAAATATTTAAATTTTGACAAACGCATTGTGACCTGAATAACCCTTAAATGCTTTTGACAAATTTTCATATAATTTTATATGCTTGATATATCACGTATATTCTTAAATTAGTCAACCTAATGCATGAAGTTCTACATCTACAATTTGTTCTTAATCAATCTCTTATCACTTGATTCATTTATATTGAAATATAATCAATTTATTACAGGCCAAAAATATTTTTAATATTCATTTAGTCAGAAATAGCAATTTTAGAGAATAAACCAATTTAATGTCTCGTTGTAAAATAGTTGATATTAGTTATATCGCTTCATTGTAACTATAAATGTATATATCAACATAATATATAACACTATAATAAATAATATACTGTATTATTAAATACTATAATAGATTTTTATTTTTAAAAACAGTGATATTATGTAAACTTTAAAACCGCTAAAAACTGACCAACTAATTTAAAGCTTTTAAAATTGTATTAAAAATAAGAGATGTAGCTTTAGCAAATTGTGGCATAATTGTGGCTCTATATGATTAAGTTTTTTATCGGTAATTTAATTAATATTACATTAAAATGAAGATGATATAATTGGTACGTGTTCTCTTACTATTACAAACTCGTGACGTAATCATTTTATTGTTAATTCAATCTTGTATTAATTTTTATGTACTGTATGGTATTCAGATCAAGATATAGCGCTCGTTGTGTATAGTAGATGCAATTAATTTTAAGTTATACACACGCCTGTTCGTTATATGAAAGCTGAAAATTAATTTTATATCCGAACGATACATCTTCTTCGCGCTTATTTAAAAAGTTAAACAAAAAGATATTTTTTAATAAATTTTATCATCTTTCTTATTTTGTTAAACTATATTATTTTGCTCCATTACGGATCAACTATTATGCTCTTATTTTCAAAGAATACTTTCATCTCGTATCTAATTATTACATCTCATATTTTATATTTATCTAAAACAATTATAATTACTGATATTAATATTCATTAACATTTTTAATTTAATAATTACGCTTCAGATTACTAGTACATTTTAAACAAATTTTTTAAATTTTAAATTTTTAAAAAAATTCAAAAACCAAGTTTTATCTTATTTTAGAAAATGTACGATTTGATTGAGGCAAATTGAATATACTAAAATTAATATATTATTAATTTTAATTGAATATCTATTCAACTTTTTCCAATTTATAAATTACACCTTAATCAATTAGTTAGAGAACTGTAATACCTATAAGCTAATAAATTTTGTGCAAATAATCAATTGATAGATAAAGAATAAAGTTCCAAAATATAATTTTTCTTTATGACTGCCTTTATTTTAAAAATTAATGTTATATATAATTAATATAATGATATATAAAACTAATGATAATAAGATAAATATTATCATGCTAAAATACATCTAACTAATAACACAAATATATATTTCATTAATTGATTATTACAATTTGTATTTTTAATTGTAGAAAAATAATTTTGATCTCAGATTGAGAAATCAAACTGCTCGATTTACAATTTTTAAAATTGAAAAATCATTTTAAAAATGATAAATTTATAAATTTCGTTAAAACTTAATTCAAAATAAATGATCTACAATCTGTTATAGTACATAATGATATTTAAAAATAATTATGTTTAATAAGTAAATGTTAAAAGCTATATGAACAAATTTAAAACATTTCAGTACAAGAATAAATCTTTATATTAAAACAATTATATAATTGAATACGTTTAGTTCTTATTTTTACACAATCTCTAAATAGTAATATCTACTATTATTAATTGGAACTTAATTTATTGTAATAAAAACATTTTGTTTAATAAATATTAATCTTCCGTATAATCATATGTATTACTAATATTAGCATAAATTCATTAATAAATATTATCACTGGAAATTTTATTTCTGCTTATCATACTACTAGTTAAAAATATCGAATAATACATTTTACATTAGTGCTTTTAGGCTACAATTTTTAGTAATAAAGTTATAAATGAAGTAATCTCAACAAAATAGTATAATTCATCACACAAAATATTAAAATATATTTAAATGCAATTAATTGATAACTTTCATTTTTTCATTAGGCAAACAATATTCTTTTGTAATTTATTACCTATATATATATATATATATATATATATATATATATATATATATGTGTGTGTATGTGATTACTTTTTACATCAATAATCTTACGAGACTTAAATGACTTATTGACAAGATTATAATATTAATTAGAATTACATTTTTCCATTGTTACGTTTGCGAAGTCATAAATGAAGGTAACATGTTCGAATGAAATCTGCAATTATTTGATTAATAAAACCATTTATTTTATTTTTTAGATATACAGATACACAGTGTAAAAGGCTTTACCTGATCCATCGATCCAAACGATCAACAAACTGTGATTATTAAAAAAGTTTGTTCGTTCGGCTCGAGTTATTAGGTGAGACCGTCTCAACAATTCAAAAAATATCAAAGATATATGGAAATGTATTGTAAATAATAGTTTACTTAACGAATTCTAAAATAGAAAAGTCTTCAAATGTTTTGCATATTTTCAACGTTGTTTTAAGCACGTTGTTACATGTAATTACACTCATTTGCGTCCTGTAAGGAATTATAATAATCTGCGACCAACTGCTGAAATCTCTCCTGTATTGGTGAATAGGCCGACTCGCTCCTTAGAATGGCATTTATTTTCATCAAATCCTACAAATTTACTTAAATCAATTGTTTTAATATTTTTACTATTTAAATGGTCTCCCATTTATTAATATATAAGAAAAAAATAAGAATACTTTAAAAATGTTTGTTTTTTATTATATTGAGTCGATAAAAATTGCACTTTTAATCCAACCCAATAAAATGAAACTACTTTTATAAATAAAAAAAATACGTAAAAGATATTTTTAAAAAAAAAGGCATGTATAACGTTTTTTCTTTCCTAGTTTGTAATTATTTTAAAAACTAAAAATTGAGATTAAAAATCATAAATGGAAAATTGAGAGTGTATTAATAATTCATTCGCATAATATTAATAAAAAATTCTCAAATAGTAGATAACAGTAATAGTGTTAATAAGTATTTTTATATAAAAATTATTGATACCTATAATACATCTATATATATATTTATATATATATATATATATATATATATATGGATTATAAAAGCTCTTTCTACTGAAATTAAATAATTTTGAAAATTAAATATATATTTATGATAATATTCATTTACAAATATATTTATAACTTTCCTTGTGAATAATTAATGCTTTAAGAACCACAATAAGTTTTAATATTATGTACTGACGATGTACGCACTTGTGCCTATACATGCATGAATACGATAGTCAGAATAATGTGTAACAGATATCTAAAGTAGAAGGCGTTTTCACTGATATCTGAAATCGATTTTTACATAAAAATTTTAATTTTATTAAACGCAGTATTTTTCTTCTTAAAAATTACTGAAAATAATAATAGAAAGAAGAATATTAACCGAATGTCATATCTTATTATTTACCTACTCCAAATACACACACATTCGCGCGCACATGTATGCATACGTACAATTTCTTTATTACTCTAACAGCATTTCAATTCTTATAAATAATATAAAAGATTCAATTATGATAAAAACCTTGAATTTAATACATCGCCTTAACATATTTTTATGTCTATTTTAAAAGCACAATCACTAGTTATTTATCTGCGTAAAATTAAGATATGATATATTTACATAATACTAATCATAGATACGCACATTCTTCCGTAAAAGAAATACAAAAATAATTAAATGTACAAAATTTCATTACATTATTTAACTTTATGTTTACTTAATTATTTACATAAATGTATATAACTATTTATGTAACTATTTAACTGGGCTTACGCGCACGCATATGTTTATTACATAAATGTTTTTTGCGTTACATATTATGTATTAAATGAATAGCAACGTCACCTGTATCATTTGCTCATTTCGAATTCTTGACTTTTCACGCACAGCTTGTAGTTCTGATAATGATAATTCGCTTAAATTTTTCGTATCCATTGATCTCAATTCTTGATGTACTCTTTCGCTAAAATGTATTATTAAATTATTTCTTTTTTTTATACGCAAGACATTATTTAATTTAGAAGTTAAAATTTTTTTTACATTTACATAATCAATAGCCGATGAAGCTTAATAAATATTTATTTACACGTTTACATTGTGGATACTATTGAATTACTATAATTACATCGTTAAAATTATATTGTCGATGGTATTAATTCGCTATTACAAAAAAAAAATTTTTGTCGATACTACATTACCAAATGCTTTAAATTAAATAATTAAATAAAGGCAGTACTAGTGTCCACTTGTCAGTAAATTCTTGCAAATTATTACTCTCTTTTTTTGTTTGTTTGTTTGTTTTTTTTTTTTTTTTCAAATATATTAAAACATACATAATGCATTGAGTGATTCGTAATTCTTTTTAATATCTTGATGTAAATAACTTCGAATTGTGAAGATTCAGAAATGCTTAATTTACCTTAGCTACAAAATTAATCATATGGTAATTAAAAAATTTTATTGGAATTCAAAAAACACAATAATTTACTTTTCTTAAATTTATTTGTCAATTAATAATATTTTACAAATTTTCAAACTGTTTAACATCATAATCAAATTCAGTATAAACAAATGCTTTAATAATCAACCGCACAAACTAGTCTTTCCATAATTATATTGCTGTATGGCATAGCAACGTCAGCAATTATACACTATTTTCGATTATTATGTTAAATTTTAATGAACGGTAATCCAACTATTTTTCACAAAAATTATTAAACATATTTGCCACTCACGTATATTCAAACGTGAAAATGAAAAATATTATCAATTTTATAAATAATTATAATTTAAGTTAATCATTCGTGTTTAAATTTTTATCATTACAATCAATAAAAAGATTTTCGAGATTGCTTAATAAATTATGTCGAGTATATTGAATATATTGAGTAGTTGTCGATATTCTTTAAGCGTTATTTTAAACAATTATTTCTATAATATTACCATTGTTGCTTCAACTAAAAACATTATTTCAAGCTTCACAAATGATTAAGGACTAGCATTTACAGTTATAATTATTATTTCAGATTAGTTTTGATTAATATAAAGCTAAGTATGTACCAGTCCCGTATTTTTTCATCCAGTACTTTTTCTTCTTCCAGATATTTTTCAGTAATCTTTTGCATTACAGAATTTTGTTGATAACTCACTATTTATCGATTGTTCGCCGTAATAATAATAATAATAATGTATTACAAAAGACTACTTTTGATTAAGTATAGAAATGTTATTTTATGAATGGCGTACGTAACGATAGCAACGAAAATCAATTTTCCAGTATAAATAGTACTATAGGACTATTAGCATATATAACATTTTGGAACGATTAAATTTAAAAAATTAACAACAGTTTAATTATTCGATTATTGTTCTATTATTAGGATTATAAACGCTGCAAAAAGTTTAGGATAAATTATTGATTCGCAATTTTGTAAAATAAATTATATATATTCACAGTAAATTCAACAATTATAAATTATTTCTTATAAAAGTCTTATTAATCTTTATTTATTATTAATAATCTGATATTCTTATATCATAAAAATATTCTATAAAAATGCAATGTTAAATTTATAATTTTTTATATTTATTTTTAATAAATAAGTATATTAAACATTAAAAACAATGTTAGTATTAAATAAAAGTTCCATTCAACAAGTTCATATTTTTACATTTTTGTATAATACACATTAAATATTATATTCACATATGTACCTGTATTAACAAAAATAAAATGGTATGCACATATTATAGCTGTATATGTTATTATTCTTCTGTAGTTTGTGATTTCGGCTAAAAAAAAAAATTTATGCGATATATATCGAGGCTAAAATAATTAAAATAATTGTAATTTATTTGAAACTCTTAAGCGATAGAATTTACCATTATATACACATGTCTTGGAATAGACCTTTCTATTACTTCTGCAAGCCTGGTTTTATTTAATTTGTATTCTTCGTCTGAAAAAATACTTTATATAATTAAGATGGTAGTTCATTTAATTTTGAAAAATATCATTTATACCAGTTGGGACTGTCAAAGACAATGACGGAAGAGCGACAAAACCAGCAATTAACGGTAGAAGAATCCATTCGACTTTCTTCTCACTTTCAGGAAGAATACAAATATCTATCTAAAATATTCATAAAAGAAAAATTATTATTATTAACTACTAAAAATTACGCAAAACAATGAAATAAAACATTATAAGATACAAATTAATAGAAAAACTTTACAATCTTTTATAAACATTTTTTACACATAGAAGATGAAATTTATGATAATATATAAGTAAATGAATTTACTGAAATTTTTTTAAAATAACTTCTAATTCACATTTCTAATCCTCTTAATAATACATTGTAATTGCTTTTAAATTAAGAAACTAATATAAAATAAATATACATACCTGCTTATGACCAGCAAACATAAAAGCCTCATTAGATTCCATAGTCAGTCTTAGTGTTATTAAATAATCGGAATGATTCTTTATAAAATATGAAACACAAAGTGGCGTGCGAACCCAACCATGAGGAGGTAATCTCGTTTCTAAACCTATAATTGCATCTTCCACCCACAACGGAGTTAGGGTAACACTACTACTCGTTACTATTGTATTCTCATCGCTTGCACTATATAAAATTCAAGGAACAACATATAACACCTCAATTACTTCCTTTGCAGTAGAACACAATTGACCTTACCGTCTCCATTTAATCGTATAAACGCCAGTACTTGTAGGCTGCTCGCTTCCAATTTTCGGAACAATACAATAAACATCCGTACCAGCTTCATTTTCTTGTAAAACAACGTTTTTTAAAATACTTTCTTGAGATAAATTCCTTTCCTGTATTAATGAATTGCCCTAATAAAGGTATGTTTAGAAATATTATATATTTTATATAAGTTAATTGAAGAATATATTTGTCTTTGAGCTATAACATATAGGATACCAGTTCTATTGAAGTATCTTCTATTTTAATAGGCCACGGTGAAGTAGAGACGATGTGAGGCATAATAAATAAAGGTTCGTCGATAAATCCTTTGGTAAGAGGTTCATACAATATTGTATAAAACTGAGTAGACACTTCGAAAGGTTTTACAACAGAAAATGAATAGGTTATTTCCTTTGAATCATTTTTTTTTCTACACCTTGAATAATCAGCCTTCGATGTTAAATAAATAAAGCATGTTTTTTAAATTTGTTTCACTTAATAAATAATCATTTATTTATAATAAATATATTTTAATACCTTTATTAAAAGATTTCTATCGCCAATATTATGGGCTCTAATGAAAATTACTTGTTCAACGGACGTGTTAGAGTCAATAGCATCAATTTCAAATATAACAGAAGATTGTTTTTCTTTCATATTTAAACTTAATTCGGCTAAAAATGGCATGCACATTACATTATTTTATAAAAATTTTGTTCCTATTTATAAAAATTAACTTACTCAATTGTTCACTATTGTTATCTTGTATCAAATTTACAAAAATATTTACATTAGAGATCTTATCACTTGATGATACTGATATTTTTATAGAAAACCATTCACCTAAAAGAGCTGGTTGCTTGCATTCGGTGATAATTGTTAAATTTGATTCTTCTTGTTCAATTTTTGCTGTAATTAGTGGTCGAACAGAATCAAACATTCCTCCTCTGTGAAACAATATTGTGATGTAAGCTAAATTTGATTTGATTTAATTTAATACGATTTCATTTTAAACTTTATTCAATTGACTTAAAATCATAATTTTTTCAAAATAACTCATGTACCGTAGTTGCTGGATTTCAGGATACATGCGATCAAGAAGATTTGTTTCCCTCCCAGAAGCCGAAAACCGTAGTATTACGCAGCATCTTTTATCATTTCCAAGATTTAAATTAATTTTACTAATCTGAATTTCAAGTGAATCTTCCAGTTGTGGTGCTTCGAATTGACAATGATATTTTTTTACTTCTTTAGCACTAAATATAAGATTTCCAGAACTATCCATAGTTATCGGAATTTCTGACTTATATCCTGATCCAGTTATTGTTACCGATATTTTAGAAAGTTGAACCTCAGCATGATAAAGGTTCCTAGAAAAATATAACAATAAATTTCCATAAAGGAATAATATATATAAAAATTTATCTATATACATATTTTCTCACTCGAATTAAATATTATTTAAATAAAAGATTTTGAATTATTTGTAATGCTTTATTTAAATAAATAAATTTTTGTTTTTTCATAAACATTAATAAAAAAAAATAAACGTAAATTATGAACAGTCATTATTAAAATAAGTGAATGTAATAAAAATAATTAAATAAAATAATCATTTATAGTACTTTTTAAATTATTTTAAAATAACATTATCAATTTTATTATTATTATAATATATATATATATATTGCTTATTTTAACATTTTCATTTGTTAATTGAATTAAAATTACCTAACGAACACCTCTATTGTGACTGTAGAATTAACCGTATATTTTGGATGAGTGAATCGAGCTTTTACATCAATAAACGATGCCATATTATCATCTATTTTGAAAACAAAATGTTCATTTTGGTTTACTTGTGCAAGCCACTTATCAATAGCACAGCCTTTTAAATCTTCCGATAAATTTGGTTCAGAATTTGGTGGTTTATTCTGATAAATACAACAATAACAAATTGTTAAATAAAAGTAAATATGTAATTATAAGAAAATATTTACTCCAAACCTGAAGTATATTTATAATGTTTTCAAAAACATTAGTTTTACGTTCTATTGAAAACATAGTTGATGGCCCCAAGGCTTCTAAAGCTAAAATAAGATAATCTTTTATACTCGCTGATAAATATGCAGCTTTGAGAGCACTTTTTAGTACATCAGTGAGAAGAACAGGCCATCGCTCACTTCGATATTCCCACAACATATGCATTAATAACCTTTAAAATTGTAATGAAAAATGTGATTATAGAAAAATACATTTATTAATTGATCGTATAAACTTTATCATAAAAGAAAGTAATTAAATGTTATATATTTACGTCAATACTTTTCCATAATCCCTACAATCAAAATATTCTTCGGCCATCTCCACAACTTTTAAATATATAACAGATAATAATAAATTAAACAAAAATAATTATGATAGTAATAATGTTTGAAATCAATAATTTACCTAAAAGACGTCGTTTTCTTGGACATCTATATATTTTAAATTGTGAAATCGCACTTCCTAACAAGCCGATTCTAATAATCTGCAAAACAAAATATTTGTTAAAGATCAAGTCTATACAAAAATTCAATTTTCTAAAATATAGCAACATTTTACAGAGTGATTAACTGTTGTCTTTTCTTTGTATTGTAATGCTTTAATTGCTGCAGCCTCTCGAGTCAAATCAGCTGGTTCTGCATTAAGTTTTCCTGGTCTCCAAGGTCTTTGACCATAAAATTCGAGTTTTTCTTCGCCCGCCAGCGGGTCTGGGTCCGGATACACATCGACATTCTAAATAATTTCATAACTTTTTCATAATTCAATATCTTGGCATATATATTATAATTCTTAATCTGATTAACATTAACTTACTTTACAAAGCTCCTTACAAGCATTATGCCTTTGCAATGCATGATTAGCAGCCATTTGAAAATAATAACCTGGATGTTGCGTTTGTACAGCTGGTAATCCTTGCCTTATCGCTTCATTAAAGAGCTCTGCAAAAATAGAATACTGAGTACATATCCAAGTATGATGCTCAAACATCAATTCCTTTGGTCCAGTTCTTGTCATAAATCTGTCTACATGACTCCGGAATTGAGCTATTGCCTCTTTAGGAAGTTTTAAGCTAAACATAAGTCTAGACAATTTATAATTTATGAAAGACGCAATGGTTTTAATCTCAAGCGAATTCGTATCTACCATTCGAATATCTAGTAAGTTATTATATGCTTGTTGATAATGTCTAAAAATATATATTGAACATTTAAATGAATAACATCAAAATCATCGACATAGATAATAGATAATAATTATAATATATAGAAATATAGTATTGATGAGAAATTAAGCTATTAAGCTTTATTAAAGTACAAGGGATTAATTACTTATGTGCTGTATTTTGATCTTGCTTCAACTCATTTAAAAATGCCATTTTGAACTGATGTCTTACAAACAAATATTGATGGGCAGTTTTATTTAGCTGCTCTCTATGACTTTTAACAATTCGATATTCTTGGTGATAAAAACTTTGTGCTAAATCGTAAAGAACATGCTCTAACCTTAAATATAAAGCATAAATTATATTTTACCAAATTTTAATTGCACCATTTTACTCTGCATGTACTCAATTCTTTATTATGTATTTACCTAAATGTGTAACTTAATAAGTGATCTGCATATGGTAAGAAATATAAAGTTTTAGCTGGTAATTCACATGCAGCACAGAGAGCCGTTGCTCGTTCGGTTGCAACTGAATCTTCGTTACCAGGAGGTGATGGTAATTCATTTTGAATTAAAACTATGGCAATTTTTGTATTTCTCCCTTCTAATGCAGCTCTATATAACAAACGTGAATTTTAGGTTTTAAAAGTATACATACATACGACAATTAATTGTAACAGTAAATTAATAATACCTTAATGATTGCACTCTTGAAGCACACTCCATTTTTTTCTCGTTCCACTGTGGATCATGCCAATCAAGATCATAAAATACTACAATTACTGCTAAAACCTCATTTAAATACTTATTCATCCAATTTCTTTTTAAAATTCCTTTAGGTATATACCATTCATAAGAATTACGCTATAAAGATACAATAATATAACTGCATAAAATAAATGACATAACGTAAATACATGCAATATACATACAAAAAGATAATAGAAAAATATAATCTTCATTTTTAACTCACTTTTAACTTACCATTAATTAATTTAAGAGTTGTCAAATAAAAATTTTAATTATATAAAACTATAAAGTAATTACAATAAACAATTGATATTATCAAATCACTAAATACTGTATCGGCTTGTTATTTAATTTGGTTATTAAAAGTTATTTAAAATGACTTACAGCTGTATATAAAATAATAATAAATTTATACAAACTTTTGGCTTAACGGTTGGAAATTCATGCGTACTACTAATCAACTTGAATTGAACTGCTGCTCCATCAGGTCGACGATTATTAACAAAAGCATCCCAAATGGAATGATGAACCGAATTATAAATATCTAATCCAAATAAACCAATAAGAGCCAAAGGCCTGGCTGTTAATTCTGCTGGTAAATCTGACATTCTACTACATTTATAATAAATAATAATAATAAAATCAGTATTGCATGTGTCATTGTCTATTGGCATTTGTGAAACTTACATTTAATAACTGTTTACAGAAATCGTTATAATAAAGTAAAATTGCACATTTTTTACGAGTGTTTACTTAAAATATTATACTTTTAACTGTTAAAAATAATCATTATATTGTTTATTGCAACCAACTTAATAGCTGGAAATCCTAGGTTATGTTTTACGTTAAATTACGAACTCCCCTTTTAGTTGTGCAAGGAAATTTTCCAAGAAATTAAGCAGGTTGTAAAATTATCGGTGTTGGAAACGCGCATTTTAGTTTGTCCATCTACCATTTTACCCTTATGTATACTAAAGCATCACCTTCGCATCTCTGGTATCCTGGGAAATATAATGTCATATTGGTTGGCTGTCGTATACGCGGGGATTTTAATAGAAGTAAATAAAGCTAATGACGTGCAAGGGAGAAAGGTTATACGTCCAATTTCTAAGACAATATTCTTATTTTTACAATACTTATTATTAAATATGAATTTAATATTTTTATTGAAGTGCAATATATATTTATAATCCTACGTCTAAATTGCATGAAAAATTTAATTTGCATAATCTACAAAATTATAATTCTTCCATGTTCATTCGTTTCATTTTCATTCCATTTCCTTACGATATATTATTTCAATTATTATAAACAAACTGACTCTGAGCAAACATTTTCTGTTTTTATTTAACCGATATAAATATTCTTTTCAATTAAATAAATAATGACGAGAACTTGCTAAAATCGAAGTGAAAAATAATATCAGACGTACATTACCGATATTTACAGAATTCTTAATATAGCTTTTTTAACTTCAACAGTAAAGCTTCTAACCCGTTACAAGAATTGCTTCAATAATATAATTTCCTCGATACTTATATTAAATCTACTTATCCAATAATAGATTAACATTTATGCATATACTATACTATATTATTTTAATTATCGTTTAACTTTGCTTGCACTAACGAATGCCATATATCCCGAATCACATTCATTACGTAATATCATTATGTCACCCTTAATTATTAACGGAGCTGCTTTACCAGCAACTATTTATAATCAAAAATACGTATTTTAACTGAAAATACAGTTGCCACGTGCATTCCCTGTAAATATAGAGTCAAACAATCAGTTTCACAAGGATCACAATGAATTGCCACAGAATGCAGCCGAACCACCTGCTAACTTATTAGCATTTCTTTTGCTGACAATGCGATCTGTCAGATCAGCCTGCCTCGCAACTATAAATCCGGACTTCAGAAACATTTACACCGGAGCATTTCGCCAGCCTCCGGCTACACTCCGACCTCCATCCACTGGTATTCTGTAAATAAATAAATATACATATTATCAAGAGCATTGTTGTATTATGTTAAGTGAATTATTCATCTAGTATGCGCTACGTAAATATGCATATAATAAATGAGTATATAAATAATACATAAATATGTAAACGGGCCGTGTAGGGTGTAGTTAGTGTACGCGCTGCCAATGAAGCTTGAACTTCGCGACAGGCGCAATTTTTATTTAGTGTTTAGCAATTAATGACACTTGATTAGTTTTGCAAGTATATTATTAATATTAATAAGATAAGCAACGATTACAATTAATACAGTGAGACGATTTAATAATACGATCGAGTTGTGCTTTGCAGGAGACGTGTAAATTTATTGATAGACTAACGTGCAATAAGGTACGGGCGATAGTACATAGGTCGACATATTTGTCAACATATCAATAGTCGTAAATTATTAAATCGGCAAGCAAATAAATTAATAAAATATTTGCGCACGAACATGTGTCGCTGATGAAACAATTGATAAACCATACAAAACATTGTTTTAAAAGCATTTTAATCTCTAAAGATTGGTATTTTTATTATATAAATTTATCGTTAATTAAATCAGTTATTAATAATAATGATTAGCAGTTAAGTTTATTGCGTATAAAATGCATGTCAAATATATTATTAAAAATAACTTTAATTCGTATCACTGCAGCAACGAATATCTATAATTTATAAATCTACAGAAGCGACCGAAATGTTGATTGTTCTACAAAATCGAAAGCTTTTTTGATTAAATTAAATTAATGTTCATATATTTGTTTATTTATTTATTTTAACTCCTTTGCGATTTGTAATACACATCTCTGTTAATTTGAGAAAATAACAATATCATGTACATTAAAATCTTCATTAAAATCATTTTTCATTTAATTAATTCGTTATTGATTTTCCGATAAAATAGGATGCATATAAGAAAGGCAAATTATAAAAAAAATATTTTGGTACATAATGTAAAATCTCAAAATTTTATGCAATTAAACAGGTGAAAGGCTGTATAATGAATAGTAAGAATAATTAAGCAAAAAATATTAATAACATCCACTTTTTTTTTAATAAAAAATTATGGGTTATTGTGAAATACAAAGAATGAAAAACAGCAAATCCTTTTGATTTCTTTAGACCAAACATTGATTTTACAATTCTGTGTTATTAAATTCAATATTATTTAGTTTTTTTACTGTTCTCGTGAATATTTTGTAAGCATGTGTATATATAATTTATGAATTAAGCACGAAACTATACAGCACTAGAATTGTCAGATACAAAAACGTTAAATATAAATATTAAAAGTATAAAATTCTTAAAAATACCTCAAATTGTTAATATATGCAACTACTAATGTTCAGTGTAATATAATTCTTTTTATAATTAAGCATTAATCCCAGCATTACTAATATACATTTTTATTACTGTATTCTTTATGTAATTTAGACAGTACCGAAATTTTAAAAGGTTTGTCGGTAGTTTCTAGCTGAAAAATTATAGTTTAGAAAATAGTTGACGCTTAAAACTTTACACGAACTCGATAGATCTACAAAAATTTCTTAATTTTAAATGATTTTCTTTCTAACCTGGACACTATTTTTCAAAATAAAGTTACATATAAAAATACTAATACTTTATTAATAACATCTTATTTACAATGTTTTTTAGTTCTTTTAGTTTTATTTTTTTACATTACTTTTAGTACTTATTAATTTACAGAATTTACATTAGAAAATTTAAAAAATGATCTATCTACACCAGCATGTTATAAAATCAATTTGCCTTTTAAACTTTTGGATTCAATTAAATCACACATAATAATAACATGCAAATCATAATTGACTACTTAGCGCAAAGCGACATATTGCAAGCAAGACTTCGCATTAGAGATAATTTATTGTCCTTGATATATTCTTGTTCTTCCTGTTATTGCGAATAGTAATATTATAACTATTATTAATTAGTTGTTACTGTTTAATTGAATTTCGGCGATGCACAAATGTTTGAAAATCCGTTGGTTTCATCAATTAAAACAGCTTCCATTGGCTTTAAATCTACGCATGCGCGAGCATCGGACCGTATCAAATTGTAAAAAAACCAATTCGACTATATTTACAACTGGTATTATATATTTCATTGTATAAACATTTTTACGCTGCTTTATTATTTTTTTATTGTAATCCATTTTCACGATTCGTAATGTACGTTCATTTGGTATTACTCTCGTGCTCGTAACCTATTCCATTCAACAATTAGCAAACATAATGCCCGAGTGCAAAAGTGTTATTGCGCAGAATCGAGAGAAGCCCATATAGGCAGAGAGAAATTGGCGATTTTTGTAGGCCAGTTTTTACTTTGTAGTGGAAGTCGGATGTATGGGATAAAAGGTTGTGGCAAATACTTTGGACAATGAATTTTAATTTAACGAATAAATTAGTATTATCAAGTCTAGCATTTAAGAAATGTCGATCAGTAAGGCTAAAAATATTTATAGCAATTTGCAACCCAATAATCTAGATTATAAATCAGTGCAGTTTCTAACCTATTATTGTTCGTTTAAGAAAAAATAAAAATATATATATGCGTACTTTTATTTATCCTGCTTAATTCTTTGTAGATTAGGTTTTATACAACAAAGCGAATAGAAAATAAAAACAAAAGTTCAAAAAAAGCAGTGGATGATGATATTGAAATACCAGTCAATCCTTTGAAGAAATATTATTCAGCTAATTGCCAAGAAAATGGTGAAATATATGATAGAAAACCATTCAAAGTCTTGTGTGAGGAAGGTAAAATGTATCATTGGTGTTTGTGCGGACAAAGTAAAAATCAACCTTTCTGTGATGGAACGCATAATAATATTTTCCTCAAAATTAAATTTAAACCAATTAAATTTACTGTAACAAAAACTAAGGAATATTGGCTGTGCAATTGTAAACAAACATTGAATAGGCCATTTTGCGATGGTACTCATAAATCATTAGCGGAAAAAAAGTATGAAAAACAATGAATTGATGGTATATTTTTTAATCATATAATTTACAGTAAACCATCAGAATAATTGTAAAAATCAATTTACAAGGTTTTTGTTATAAATAGATTTATACTACTTGTATATATAAATAATACAAAAAAAAATAGAAGACATTGAATTATTACATAATTTTGGTGTTTTTTATCTTAAAATCATTCCTATATTTACCTATTTAATTTTAATAGTATTCAAATAATTATACATGAATATTTATGTATTTATTTTTGAGACTGCAAACGACTTTTATTATAAAATGAAAAAAAAGTATCAGTACTAATTTTAACACATTTTGTTCTTACTTCAATGTCTCTTTTTGTAAACATAACTCTCATGAAGTAATTTTGTGTTTTCATTCAATCGTTATCTTTCGTATAACCATTTAATTTTTTAGTTTACATTTATTATTATACATTTATTACTTTTACAATATAATGTGCAAAATTTAGAGTAAGTTTTAGAAATAATTTTTCTTGTTATTAAACTTGAATTATTTGTATTACTTGCAAGCCTTTAAAAGTATTAATTCGCATATGTTTTCCTTGAAATTGTAAGATCGGAAATAAAATGAAGTTTTGAAAAGAATTTTTTTGCATCATAGTAAAAAACAAATAAAATTAATTTGATTTATAGATAGTTATTATAAATTCGACACTAGTCCACTGTTACTTTTTCCATTTTATGAAATTTTAAAACAATATACAAAATAATAATGATAATTATGTTTGAATGCCTTGAAAAAACTTAACTGCCATGTATATGAAATATATACATGCATAATTTACATTTACGAAACATATTTTATAATTTACGCTTTAAAATATTTTCCAATTAAAAAAATTTTTACATTCATAATTGTTTCCTCAAAATTTTTACTAACACAAAATAAATCAATGACAATAAATTGAATATGCTTTATAGCAATTAGTTTTTATGTAAAATTCTGAAGTTGCGATTGTTTCACATCAAAATTTCAACTTAATTAAAAAAAATAAAAACTGCAAGAATTCAAAAAAATTAATGATGGTACGGAGATTGAAATTGGCACTTTTATTCATTGTTGTGACTCGCTCAGTTAAACTTCGAGTTTCTATTCTAAAAATTAAGTATAAATACATCCCCCTTGTCTTTTAAGTCCTTTTTTTTTATTCAACGGTTCTAAACCATCAGATGCAAATTTTTTCAAATTCTTTTCTTTCTTTTTTTACAAAAAAGCTATTTGAGCAGATTTTCGTTATCAGTTGTCTTTAAAGTTAAAGCTATTAAAGCGCAAACGTCGGTGAAGTTACAAAATTTATAATTATAATACACTTTACAGCTTGATAGTATCATACTTTTACACAATGTGCAATGTCGTCACAGACAGGTATGCATAACAATTGACAGGTAGCTTATTTTGCATAGAGAAACTAACATTTGCCATTAAAATTGGCTTACGCGCCAAAAAGATGGAGCTTTTTATGAGCTCCTCCTATCTTTTGGCTGTAGGTCGAATACGTTCCTTTTCCATTTCCCTTGCTTCAGCTACCGTCCATTCTGGATCATTTGGATCTTCTCCTTCCATATCGCATAAGGCAGATTCCGTCGAATCTGATTCCTGAGAATCGATTTCTGCTTCCTAAACAATTAATAACTTGTATACAAGGTAAGACATTTTTCCTAATTACACAAAGGATTATCGTTTTATTAATATCTTACATCTATTTTTTCTTCCTCGTGAGAACACACAGATATCGACGATGGTTGTAAATGACCACCTGGCATTACTTCCAACATTTTTTCATAATCTTCATCGGTCAATGGGAAAATTCTTGGTTCGTACGGTAAGACTTGCTGTAAAACAAACGTTAAAACAAAAGTTTAAGGTGACGATTAAAATGGGATAATAATAAAAGAATTGATATTATTAAAATAAGCGCTAATCCCGTAATAATTCTTTTGACACATTAAATTGTTAAAAGTTGAAACATTGGTACAAGAAATGAACTTCTTATTCAAAATAAGGTACGAATAATTTATAGACAAGGTAATGTAATTGAATGGCATCCAATGTCAACATTATAGGTGTTATAAAGTTATACTCTGTTAAAATGCTTGTCAAACAATTTCCCCTGCAATCGCAAGCAAAAGCCGACTCTTCCCATTCTTAATCGTAAGACTCGCGGGCCCAAGCGCATTTATACTTTACACAACTTGGAAAATCCACGTCGCTCAAAGCCCTACCTCGTGCTCTTCTTCGTTGAAGGAGCTGGCCACCGACTCCTCCTTCTGCGAGCGCGTCGACGAGGACATGGTCCTGCGGCGCAACGCGTTCTGTAGAGAACCCGAGCGATGATGGGTCTCCGGCTGCTGGTGCTGCTGCTGGTGATCGCCGTCGTGGGCGTTCGAGGGTGTTGCCGGCGGCGAGGTTATTGGCGACATTGTATCTCCGCCGAAATCGCTCGCATGGGGCGACATGGGATCTGTAACAGATCGATTGGACTGGTAAGCTCCTTTCCTGATGAGGTGACGGGAGATGGGATTATTTATTTATTGATGTAGTGGGACGAGAAGACTGTCGAGACGGTAGTCCAATACCGATAGTCTCCCGGTCGTTCAGCCACTTTCTTTAGAGTTTCGTTTTGCTTTGTTTATTTTATCGATCGAGTCCCGTGAAACTTTTTTGCCGCTTTCAGGGCTCTACGTCACTTTTAACACGCACGCACTTTTAAGAATTTTATGATAGATTTATCGAAAAACGAGATGATGTGTTAACTGTGTAAATTGGCTCGCTTTCCCGAATTATACGTGAATATGAATTTTAAATTCACGTGGAGAGAATGTCGAGGTGAACTTATATTTTAAGGCCACTTATTAAACGCATTACCGGCAATATTGACAAATATATTAAGCAAATATTTAATAAAATAATCAAAAAATGATTATGTATAATTAAGAGATAAAATGTAATTATTTGAACATTTTTATGAAATTAGGAAAAAGGCCGACTATATGAAAAGCGTTATATAATTTTTTAAATAATAATGTTGCTCAAAACAAAAAGTAGCTGTAACAAAATTCTCGTACGATCATTGTAAAAATAATTTTATTTTCTACGGGGCCGGCAGCGTCCATTTTTAGCAAAATTGTGAAAAAATGTATAATGAAAATTATAATAAATAAATACGTCTTTAGTACTTTAACGAATGATTTTAAGTTATTTCTTATTGACATAAACTACATACACAGACACATTTTATTCGTATTCAAAAGCTTTTTAAGAAAAAGGAGAAGGATTCGAATTCAGTAATTGGTGACGTGATTGAAAGGCCGTTGAAATTTTAGAAAATTTAGAAATGCTAATCGAATGCATGCAATTTAAATGGCGCTGACTAAAGAGCTCGATGTAATTTCTTATATCTCTATTCCTTTTATCAAGATTTTCAAGCACCGAGGCATATCTTCCATATAATAGAATGACAAAATAATTTTGTTTGGATGTAAAAAGAATTTGAATTTGAAAAAGAAATGAAAAAATTTAATCTATCTCGTGAAAATACATCCTGTAAGATATTCATATGATAAATATTTTGTACATAAAAATATAAGGTTATATTCCATTAACTAAGTCGAATATTTAGTGAGATATGAGCTAGTTGTGTAGTGGTTAAATTGTATATTATATTGTTTTCTCCACAAAGAATTATAAAGATAAAGATCATATTACATTATGTATCATACTGATAAGGAATTCATGGTATGCAAGCTTAAATGGTAATTACTTATCCAAGAGTAATAGCACAAAATGACTACAATGGATATGCGAAGATTCAGATTAATTGATTCGAGTAAAACAAAAAGAATTTGTATGTTAACAATGTGAAACATAAGTTTATCCGATAATATCGAATGCTCTGTGTTGTATAAATGGGAATAACTTAAAAAAATTAGGAGTTCGATTTATTTATCAAATATAAATTCAATGCAATTATAACTAAACAAATTTTACGAATGAAAATAAATTGAATTTTTAATCAGTCTAGTTCACTAAAATTATAATTCTTAAAATACTTAATTTCATTGATGAATAAAATTCATCTAAAAACAAATATAAAAAAATTCTTATACATCTAATACTACCCAATTATTTTTAATTTATAATGCTTTTATTTTACAAATGTTGTTATTTATTACATAGATTAAAGAATTAAAAAATATAGTGATACAAATAGATTATAATTAGATACAAATGTCATCGTTATGAAAGACATACTTTCAAAATTACTTTCATAAAAAGTAATTCAATGTGCAAATTTCGTTTCTGAATTTTTTACGTGCTACTACTATACGCTTAAATAAATTAGTACGAAATAATAATTAAATAAGCAAAATAATACCAGCGAAAGGTAGGGATATAATTATTGAAATTACCTGGTGTATTAGCACCGCTATCGGTTCGACTATCCGTACGTCGATTGTGGCGAATTCGCGACTGATGCGGCAAATTTATGAAAGTCATGAATCGCTTGTTTTCTTCCCTTTCACTTCGTTCGTGCCGTACTGCAATCGCCTCGTCGGAAACGTCTTCAACCTATATTATAAAATATAGTCAATACGAATTTAATTACTACATTAATACATATTTATTAGCATCGTTTGATCTCAATAAACTTACATCATTATCCATAATAGGCTTTTGCACGGCGCCATTTTTTATATCTAAATTCGATGAATCATCGCATAGCCTCCATCTAAAAAATATAAATAATTGTAAATAAATTTTTTTAATCATTAATAAAATCAACAACAGCGAAAGAAATCAAAATCTATTTAAAATATTCTTACTTTGGTATTTGAATTTCCTTATAGGGTAGTTTTTCAAGTCTCGTCGACGAAGCGACACTGTACGATATGACAATGTTGTCAATGTCGTACGAATTTTGCCGTAAACGACTGTAATAAAAAACAATACTTATTAATGGGTAATGGTTCAAATAATTTATCGATATGCTTAAAACTTGGCGAATTATATAAAAAGACAACTAAAACATTGTTTAAGGCAGTCCTTCCTTAAAACCAAACATTATATCCTTTGTTATAACTTTAGAAAATTAAATCATATTATATAACGTAAGGTCTTATGAAGAAACTATATTATAATACTTGATGTTATTACAAATTATTACATGAAGATGAGTTATTTGATTTTAAATATTAAAAATAACAATGAAGAAAAACAATGGTTAGCTTCAACAAATTAAACCTACAATTAGATTTGAAAATATGTTCTATTTATAAATAAGCAAATGAAAAATATTTTCTTATTTTGATTTGTTTATGTATGCATGTGTGTTTTGTCTGCAATGCCGTCTCTCTCTCTCTCTCTCTCTCTCTCTCTCTCTCTCTCTCTCTCTCTCTCTCTCTCTCTCTCTCTGTAGTGAATGCTCATGTGTGTACGTCTATGAAGTGTGTGTGTGTGTGTGCGTGCGTGCGTGCGTGTGTTTTTTAAGCAAAACTAGCATATACAAGCAAACATACAAGTAAAAATGTAGCCCTCATCAAACGCCTGCAAATTCCACTTCTTCTTGGAAGGACTACCTTAATTAAAGAAAATCTTTCTTTATTTTCTTATATAATGAAATTTAATTTTGATCGACCTAGATAAGTACATTTGCTTTTATTAAGCTAATATGAGAATTATGTTCTTATTTTAATGCACATTAAGTACAAAAATATTTGCTGATCAGTTTTACACTATTAGCACTAGTAATTTTTTATGAATATAACAGTATGTAAACTGAATGCAATAAAAATATATTTATTCTACATCTATTATATATATTATATATCTATTATATAATAATGTTGACATAAAAAGCAAATATTTCATGTAGTATAACATTTGTATACAAAAAAAAAAAAAAAAAAAAAAAAAAAAAAAAAACGAATGAACTGCTAAATCATTTAAAACGATGATTTATAAATTAATACCTTTTTAGACAACCTTCTTAAACGTGAGGAACAACAGAATATTATAATATTATCGCGTTGAATCATTAGATTAATCGTTACGAGCACGATTAATGCCATCTAATAGGAGGTATAAACAGCGTGTCTCTTCTCTTTTTTAATAGAGTGAGCGCTCGCCTCGAACGGGAATACAAATGCCATTCGTCGATGGCGCGACGACAGAGAAGAGGCAGAGCGAGACAGAAAAAGTAGGGCGATTTCCATGGCCTACCTATGACTATGACTGTTGGATTTCTCCTTAAGCGTATTTTTCTCAGGTGGAGGGGGAGGCGCCGCATTATGCTGCTGAAGAGGGGAAGGCACTGGCGATGAGTACTTGCTCGAGCTGGAGAGCGCCCCGGCCTCATCCTCCTCGTCCATGGGCGACAGATGTTGCTGGTGGTACTTCGAGCCTCGCTTACGATTGATCCCGTGATTAGTCCTCTCGCTGCTGCTCCGACTCCGCTTGCCCTTCAGGACCTTGCGTTTTATCCCTGGAAAGGCGATTAGGCAACCGTCATGTTCGTTAATTGGAAAAAATTTCGATTTTGGAAACGGGCTCTTTTTATTTAATACTTTTACTCTGTTTTACTTATATCCTTATATAAGGGATAAATGTTCCAGAATATAAATGGTTATAAAAATAGGGGTTATAAGTGAACAGCATGTAAGTAAGCGGGGATTTAAATATTGCTCTTATATATGAAATTTCCATGTATCAGATGTACGAATATAGAAAAGACAGAATATTTTATCGGTAAATTGTATGTTAATAGCAAATATGATTCATAAATAAGTAAGGCGATGTATTATTAATAATTGAAATAGACTGAAATAAACGCTTGCACCGCTAAACTATAACAAAGCTGATTTTAAACTTTCCCTAAGTTAAACATTGTGCTTCGTCTATTTAAATTTAAACTCGGTAAATGTAATTCAATGGTGAGCATAAAATAAAATTCTATTTTGTGGCATTTATGTATCTTAAATATAAGAAATATAATATACTTAATACAATGCGTTTATCGCCATTAAATCGATAGAGGGTATATAAATTATTCTTTAAGATATACATCAGGTCACATAAATTTAAAAGCGAGCCAAAGTTTTATACGTAATAATACTCTTTAAAACTTCGAAATGACATTATAAGACTATTGGAGTATGTGAAAATTATATGATTTTTCGAGTAATAAACGGCAGCGAATTTACATTACTTATAAATAGACCGAGCAAATGTATTAAAAATTTTTTATTTGTTAAAAAAATATTTATTGGCCCTAAATTTAAGAATAACGACTCACTTGCACTTAATAAGGTAGTCTGAGATTTTTTTAATCTTGTTGGATATTTGGTACGATGCTCGGACATTTTTTTATTTCTCCTTTCATTTCCTTCTTTATCTTTCAGTTTCGATATACGTAAACCTCCTCTTAGCATTTTCTGTTGCCACTCCGTGGATCGCATAATTGAATCCATGTGAAGAGTGTGACTTATTTCTAATGAAAAAACAAAACAAAACAAAAATTATTATTAGTTAATTACTGTCGTTTTTATTTTATTTATTTATTTATTTTTTTTTATTTGTTTTATTGGTTAAAATGTATAATCGACACATTTCTTTACGTAATTATACATTTAGATAGTAAAATTAATATGAAAATATTTGTGAAAAATAATTTATAAATACTGTTATATACGATAGTTTATTCGTTAATGTTCGTTTGAAGACACTCATAGCGAGTATAAAAACACATAAGAAAAACTCTGCTAATATTTTTAAAACTATTAAGTTATAGCATTGATTAAATAATATTCGTATGCCGTATCCTTGGATTTAGAAGACGAATTTTTAAAATCTTTTAGGAGGCAAATTTCATTTGTATTAAAGATAATCGTTATCTAATTAATGCAATATAAATTCTTTTACTAGAGAATAAAAATTACTTTAATGTATTACAAATTTAATGAATATAACATTAATATTCGGCAGAAATTTAAAAACATTTGCTTTTGTAACTTCTTTTATATAATTTTACAATACGCTTTTCTAACTAAAAACGGTCATATTAGTTTTACAAACGATGATAGAGCATTGATGAAAATTCGAATCGAATAGAATGTAACACGAAGTGGAAAAATGTAAAAAAAAAAAAAAATTGGACGGCTATTAGACGTACATAAGACTAAGAATCAATGTAATAATTGAAAATAATTTTACGGCGAAACGTGGGGATGTAGAAATCACTCTTTCTCTCTCTCTCTCTCTCTCTTCTCTCTTTCGAGAGAGAGAGAGAGACAGGCAGACAGACAGAGACCGAAAGGAAGAGGCGAAATACCCGAAAGGTATAACTCACGTGCCACTTCATAAGCCTGGATAATTAGACTAATGGAAACGTTCGTTAAAAGCAGAAACGTGGAATCGACATCCGTAGTAGTAGAAGAGCGGCTGGCACGTGCTCGTCGGCTTCACAATAAGCTCGTAATAACGACACCCGTTTGCGTAACGGTTAATTGAAAGAAAAAAAAAACGGACGAGCAAAAAAATAACGAATGCGTACCATCGGGCAGC